>JARHVA010001934.1:2115000-2402500 GCA_037957365.1 Torreya grandis | reverse complement strand
GCACAGAAACATGCACAGTCACATCAACTTTACAACTCAAGAAAATGAGACAAAAGAAAATGATATTTCTTAGTCAAAAAACTCTAGAAAGTCTAAAACTATAGAAAGTCCCCCCCTTTTTTTTCCTATCTTCCCTCTTATTTTATAGCCTCAGATGTCTCTTTCCATCATCCCCCTTCCCGCGCAATTCTACTCTACCCTTAACTCACAGGGGACAAACAGATGGTGCTTTCAATGCCTTGGATGTATCATGATCTTATCAGGAACTGCCCTAACTACGGCATGGAAATTCATGTCTAGTACCTCCTTCCATGCCTAAATTTCTCATTCCATCATCTGCTTAGCCACTTAACTATCCATTTTGCCTCCACTTATAGGGGACAAACAGACGGCCCTTTTAATGTTTGTAGGCCCCCAAAAATCTACCTGGCAAACTGTTCCATCTACCAAAAATAACTCCCATTGAGTTTCCCTCCATCTCACTTTACGGCAATAGATACATGGAACACTCTTTTCTATTGAAATGGAAGAGGATAGTCAATTTCCTAAAAATTTTCTTATTACTTAGAAGGCACTGGAGAATGACACTTGGTGCTTTCTGCCTGATTTATCAAAGACACATGGCATTTTTCACTTCTCTTTAGCTATGTTGTAGAATTATTTGGGGCACATATTAGGCTCCTATGGATGGTGACACTTGACAGCTTCCACAGCCCTTTGAAATAACACTCGAGACCCACCATAATTTTATTCGGCAATGAAGCTTGAAGATGATCTCTCAGAAGTTGACACATGCCGGCCTCCACTATTCTTGGGAAGATACGTGGCATCTTTCACTTCTCCTACTAGGGGTATGTACATCTTCTGCTTCTTTTAGGAATGGAGTAGAAAGGGGCTCAAAAAGTGACACTTGGTGACCTCTACTGCTTTTTAGCGCTTAAACAAAATGAAACGATGCCTTTCTACCTTCTGGAAAGGTACTTGACCCCTTTGGTTTTTGGGACACTCCCTTGAACTACTCGATGAACCAAAATGGTTCAATGGTTCAACACTACACACCATTTACATGTTAACCAAGGTATTAAACCAAAAACATTAAACCAAGGCATTGAACCCTGGCGTTGAACCAACTGTCTTTCAGATGCCGACACGTGGTGACTTCTCCTTTCTTCTAAAAAAGTAGTTCAGAGCCTTCTGTGACTGCCACTTGGCACTTTCCACTACACTTTGATTCTTGGATGAAAAATAAACCTACTCTCTACCCCAAAACTCTGTTGCCATGACCAAGGTATGCAGGAACAAACTACAGTGCGTGACTAAAAATTTGAATGCAACGTAGAGTAAGAATTTTCTCTCTAGTTACTAGCGACCCCCAAGAATTTTGAGCCTACTCAAAAATAAAACTCCACCTTCCGCTAGATCAAAATTTCAAAAATTATAGCTTCAAAAGAGTAGTCAACATGTGTTTAAAACACTTATTTAAAAGAAAAGTGGGAAAACAATGAAAAAACAATGCAAGAAAGGGAAATTATTTAACTATAATACATTAGAGACCCAAGTCAATTGAAATGCTTCAAATAGATTCTATTTACAAGAATCTCTTTAGGTTTTCCTTCCATCAACTCTAGCTTGAATGAATTCTTCTACTTACACGCATGAATTTTATATGGGCCAGTCCATAACGCTTCAAATTTGGTATGCTAACCCAGCTTGGTGGCCCTTGCATCCCATTTCAAAACAATTGAGCCTAATTCAAAATTAGGATTTGAAGTTCTTTTATAAAAATAGTCCTTAACCATTCCCTGATGCTTAATCAATGAATCATGGGCTATATCCCTCTTTTCCTAAACTTCCAAAAGTTCTGCGAGTCTGACCTACATGGGGCCATTTTCTTCAATTTCAATTTGTTTGATTAGCTAGAGAGTAGGGATTTCCAAGCTTAGGGAAATCACAGCAGACTTTCCATATACCAATTCATATAGAGACATTTTGATCACCTACTTAGGTGTGATTCTATCAGCCCATAGTGGTAGATTAAGCACTTTATGCCACTCTTTGTGATGATCAATCCCTACTCTTTTGATGAGTCTTATCAGGTTCTTATTGGTTGATTTTGCCAAACCATTACCTTGAGGGTAATAGTTAGATGAAGTTTTTAGATATATTCCATGTTTCAAGGCAAAGTCAGATACTTTAGACCCCAAGAATGCTTTAGCATTATCTAAAATGATGGTGTGAGAAACCCCAAAGTGAGTAGTGATACCCCCTAAAAAATCTAGGATCACATTCTCTGTTGCTTCCTTAAGTGGGACTGCCTCGGTCCATCTAGTGAAATAGTCTGTGGTAGTTAATATCTATTTATGACCCATACTAGACACTGGATTTATCATTCCAATAAATTCAAAACCCCATTGAGAAAAAGGTTCATCCACAATTATAGGACTAAGGGGCATGGCTGCATTCCTCCTCATCCCCATATAATACTAGCAGGATTGACATTTTCTAACTAGTTGATAACAATCTGCAAATAAAGTAGGCTAAAAATATCCTACCTCACTTATCTTTATGGTTGTGGTCTTTAAATAAAAATGCCCCCCTGATATTCCATGATGCATTTCATGTAGTATTCTCTTAGCTTCAGCCTATTTTACACATCTTAACAATTTTCCATCACAATTTCTTCTGAAAAGGACTTGTTTAATTAAAACAAAATGAACTCCCTGTATCCTATAATATCTCCACTTATTTTTAGGGAGTTCTCTTGGATAAATCCATTTTTCATAAATTGAATCCTACTTGTGACCTAGGATTCCTGATCAACCTCTTGTATTTTTAGCACCATCTCCATCTCTCCTTCTGAATCTGCTTCCTCAAGTAACATCTTTTCAAGCTCTTGGGTTATATATTGGCATAGACCCCTGCCTCTAACTAGCTTGGTGGGTCTGACCTCTACATCATATTCAAGGATCTTAGTGATCCAATTGGCTCTTTTCTCAGTAATTTCCCCCTCCATGATGTATTCCCTGACACTTGGGTGAGCTACAAGTATTAAAATTTTGTTCCCTGATATCAGATGCCTAAATTTCTTAAGGGCTTTTACCATGGCATAAGCTTGTCTTTCCACAAAATTGTACTTGGTCTCATAATCCCTGAGAGTTCTTGAGAAAAAGGCTATTGGGTGTTCCCCCTCTAGCCTGTCATTTTTTTGAGTCAAGACAGTAGCAATACTTGACTCTCCTCCATAGACATACATTACGAAGGGCTTGGAAAAATATAGATTTTTAAGCACTGGGGCTGCTGAGATAGCCTTCTTGACCTCTTCAAAGGCTTGCCTTCCTTCTATATTCCATTTGAAGACCAGGTCTTTCTTTAGAAAGAGTGTCATTGGTCTTACCAAGCCTACAAAATTAGATATGAATTTACTGACAAAATTGATCTTCCCTAAAAAGGACTGAACTACCTTTTTATTTACTAGAAGAGGTAGGTTCATTATAGCCATGATTCTCTCATGATCTATAGAAACTCCTTCTTTAGATACTACATGTCCCAATAATTTGCCCTGAGGTACAACAAAGATGCATTTCTTGGGATTCAATGATATCCCAAAATCCTGACATTTCTTGAAGACAGATTCTAAATGATCAAAATGATCATCAACATTTTTTGAAAAAATAGTGAGGTCATCTAGATAGACCAGGATGATCCTATTTATAATCTCATCAAAGGCTACATCCATAGCTCTTTGAAAGGTGGCTCCTACATTTGATAAGCCAAATGGCATCTTAGCATATGCAAATATTCCCCATTTGGTAGTAAAAGTAGTTTTGTACTAATCTTCATCAGCCAACCAAATCTAATTGTATCCAAAGAAACCATCTAGTAAATAAAACCTCTCTGATCCAGCCATAGTTTGTAGAATTTATTCTATGGAGGGCAAGGGATAGTTGTCTTTTAGAGATGCTCTATTTAGATCTCTGAAATCTACACATAGTCTTACATCTCTATTCTTTTCCTAAATGATACTATATTTGATACCCAGGTTGAGTGCTTGATTGGAAATATTATTTTGGAATCTAAAAGTTTATGTAAATCATCTACCATTAGAGGCTCAGTCCTTGGATTTACTAGCCTTTGTTTCTATCTGATGGGTTTAGACCCTTCAGTCAATTCTATCATGTGCTGGATAATGTCTCTATTATATCCATGAAGGTCTTCATAGCTCTAAGCTATGACTCTATCATATCTCTGGCACAATTCGATTAGTCTTTCCTTCTCTTCTTGAGTTGTAGAATTCCCAACTTTTAGACTTTTCCCATCACTCACCTCTACTTCAGAATAGTTTGCTTTATCTACCTGGAACCTTTTCTTTTCTAGGCTTACATCCTCTGGGTCAAACAAGTTTTCTAAGGTGATCAATCCCTTGGGGAGCTTATTAGTCCTCAATTATATAATTTGATCACCATATGTCTCTTCAATTTTAGTTTGCAACTAATCAGCAAACTCATCTGATTATTGTAAGAAAGAGACTACCTAAGCATTATTTTCAAATACTTGCCAATTCTCATCATTGTCTGGAATGGTTGACCTCACTATAACTTTTACTGACTCATTGTTAACCAATAGGCCAGTTGTTGGGTTAACTATGAGCCAATCTGGGCCATCTTATTAGCCTCAAATTTTTGACTTCTAGGGATTATCTCAATATTGAAAGCTTCAAAATCTTCTATCAAATCCCAAATCCTATGCCTGTCAGATCTCATTCTCACATTTTTGGTTGCTACCTTTTCTCTAATTTGCTTTTCTACTAATTATAAATCTCCTTTTACTTTTAGGTTCTTTATTCCCTTTTTCTTAGCTAACAGGAGCCCATGTACTAGAGATTCATACTCATCATCATTATTAGTGCAAGCAAATTTGAACCGGATAGCCCTTAAAATTTTATCACCATTTGGAGCAGTAAGACAAATTCCTACCCTAGCACCATGTTTACTTCTAGCCCCATCAAAATTCAAAGTCTAGATCTCTGAATCTTAAGCAGTAGGTGCCTCTTCCCTTATAACATTTGGGATTGCTTGGTCCTCATCAAAAATGATGTATGTGCCCAAACCAATAGAGTCATAGTTCCCATATGGGTCGCTATGCATCATAGCCAACAACTGGCTATTTTCTTCTTCTTGATCATGTTCATTCCAGTCACCTAGCTCTTCAAACAAAAATCCTTTCTTCTTTATTTAACATAGCATGATCTGCTTCTAATCTTGTTGTTGGTTCATTGGTGATATGATCCTTTGACAGTGGTTCAGATAGAATTTTCATCTTCGAACCATATCTGGTTCTCAAGATGAGGTGAGACCAGTCAAGAGACATATATCCTCCTATTTTTGTTGTAAAGTCTCTGGATAAACATAAACCAAAAACAAGAGGTATATATATGACAACTATATCTTGGTTGACAATTATATTGGGACATGTGTATAACTGCAATGGGAGTTGTTTAATTCTCCCTATGGTTTATACTATTTTGCCATCTAGCTACATAACTCCTCTTACAAGGGGTTCATATTTTATTTTCAAAGCATCAGCTATTTACTTGGGCATCACAGTTGTACTAGCTCCTAAATCTATCAATGCATTATGCAAGAGTTTCTTTCCAACTATCAAAGTCAAATAGAAAGGCTCTGGCTTGGATTTACTTACTTGTGCTGCATCGTTCACCAAGGCTGTTGTCTGATGAAGAACTGTATCTTTGAGCTTTTCTTTTCTAGTAGGTCCTTCATTGGTAACAGCACCTTTAGGCACTACTTACCCTTGTAGAGCTTCTTGTAGCAGTGTCTTCTATTCAAGAATAGCCAAAATATCCCATATTGACACTTGTGTTGGAGTCTTCTTCAATTGATCCACTACATTGATCGGTCCCAAAGACTGAGTTTTTTGGACATAAGGATATCTCATTTTTTCTTGAATTTGGGTAGGATTCCCTTGATCTTACACCGGCTGAGGCACTTCTTGTCTGACAGCAGCATTTCTTTGCCCTTGAGATGAAAGATTATTCTTGACTTGACCACTTACAATCTCATGATGTTCCACCATTCTCCTCTTTGATCTAGTGTAGTAATCAGATTGCACCAATGGCCTTTGGGAGGTAGATGCTTCATTCAAGAAAACTGCTTCTTCATCTTCAACCCATGAGAACAAAGCATATTTTGGGGCTATTTCTTCCTCTTGTTGCAAGGAAATTCCTTACATCTAAGCCACTAGAACTGAATTTTGCATACCGAGAGACTAGTATGCTTGATTGTCACTAGTACTGCCAAACTGACCATCCATTCTTCTTTGCTCAGCCACCCTTTGTTGTAGATTACCCCTAGGACAATCTCTAGGTGTATGAGCATTATTGCAAGGGAAACACCAGGCATTAGTATCATCCACATAATTATTTTGACCTGGAACCATCTCCCTATTTGAGTTAGGAGGAATGGTCTGTGACGGTGTGGGAATTACAACTAATTGATTCACTCGTTGATGGTTAGTTTGTTTTGGAATACCTTGATATTGGTTTGATTGGGACAAAAACCTATTTCCTTGATAGCCTTGATAAGGAGGCTTAGGGAAAGTATTATGTTGCCTCTTTATATTAATCAGCTCATTGGAGAATGTCCTTAGTATATTCTTGATATCATCCATCTCAGATGACTGAGTATGGACAGATTCTTTCATTGATGATTGAGGGTAAGTGTACATAGACACTGGTGGGCTTACAGCTTTAGGAACTTCTTGAGGTAGGGGCAAAGAATTTTTTGGGAACATAGGCATGGGAGGCCTTGGAGGTAACTTTCCATCATCTATTAAATGATTCTCAGCTCTAACCTCATATTCATAGGCCCCTAGCAAAGTGTGTCCTCCTAGTGACTGAATCATAACAGATATATCTGAATTCAAAGCCTTGAGATAAAACACTATGGCCATACCAGGTGGTGGCTTAGCTATAGCAGGGATTCTATCCCAAGTTTTCTAGAATTTGGTGTTGAATTCAATCATGTCCTCCTGAGTTCCCCTTTGAATGGTGATTAACTTCTGTAACAAAGAAGACTTATCACCCTTCTCTACAAATCTTTCAAAAAATAGATCTCCAATCTGGTCCCATGTAGATATGGTATTTGGGGTCAAAGACCGATACCATTCTAAAGCCTTCCCTTTGAATGAATTTTCTAATAACCTTATGGCCACATTTTTCTATGTGACAACATGTATTGCACAGACATCTGATACATCTTGAAGATGTTCCATAGGTGTTTTCGAGTCTTGCCCATTGAATTTGGGTAGAGCTTTTAGAGCATTTACTGGGATAGGATCCCAAATAGCTGGTGGTGTTATGAGGATTAAAGGACTACCAATGTTCCAGCTTACATAATTTATTAGGGATACAGGGGCTCCCATATTTAGTATTGGTAAAAATTAGTTAGCTCTTCTCCTTAGACTTGTTACTAGAGGTGGCAAAAGAATACCTGGATTTGTATCAGATTGCGATCTGGTGACTGGTCCATAGCTCCGACTCCTCATAGCTCTCTGGTTCATACAGTCTTGAAAGAAACTTCAAGACTGGTCCCACTGGGCATGCCAAAAACTGTTGATGGTTAAAATTATTCTTGATTCTAATCAACAACAATGGGAAGTTTCAAGCTATGGGATATTGTGGCTTGAAACAACCTCCAAATTTTAGAGAAGCTAGTCTCTTCTATTTGATCAAGTGTTGGGGGAAAAGGGATAGGAAATTAAATAGAAATGGAAATGCAAGAATTGAAACCTAACTATGGCGATGTGCGTGAGTGTAATATTGATCCTAACTTGAGCATAGTGAGACTATATATAGGATTTAATTACATTTAAGAGCAGACAAGTGCATGATCAATGTAAAAGATTGAAATAATAGAAACATAGGCTCACAATAGGGAATTCTTTTGCTAAGATATAGAAAATATCAACAAAGGCATAGGTTTCAATCTTCTTATAAGAATATTCCAATCACATAAGAGGCACAGAAACACGTACAGTTATGTACAACTTCTAATTCAAGAAAATGAGACAAAAGCAAATGACATTCCTAATCACAACTCTAGAAAATATATGGTACAGACTACTTTTGTAAATGACACAGATAATATCAACAAAGGCATAGAGTTAAATCTCCTTAATTCATTTAGCCACATAAAAGGCATAGAAACATGCAAAGTCACATCAACTTTACAACTCAAGAAAATGAGACAAAAGCAAATGATATTTCTTATTCAAAAAACTCTAGAAAGTCTAAAACTATAGAAAGTCCCCCCCTTTTTTTCCTATCTTCCCTCTTCTTTTATAGCCTCGGATGTCTCTTTCCATCATCCCCCTTCTCGCACAATTTTACTCTGCCCTTAACTCACAGGGGAAAAACAAACGTTGCTTTCAATGCCTTGGATGTATCCTGATCTTATCAGGAACTGCCCTGACTACAGCATGACAATTCATGTCTAGTACCTCCTTTTGCACCTAAATTTATCATTCCATCATCTACTTAGCCACTTAACTGTCCATTCTGCCTCCACTTACAAGGGACAAACAAATTGCCCTTTTAATGTTTGTAGGCCCCCAAAAATCTACCCAGCGAACTGTTCCATCTACCAGAAATAACTCCCACCGAGTTTCCCTCCATCTCGCTTTGTGGCAATAGATACATGGAACACTATGTTCTGTTGAAATGGAAGAGGACACTTAGTCAATTTCCTAAAATTCTTCTTATTACTTAGAAGGCACCGGAGAATGACACTTAGCACTTTTTGCTTGATTTATCGAAGACATGTGGCATTTTCTGCTTCTCTTTAGCTATGTTGTAGAATTATTTGGGGCACATATTATGCTCCTATGGATGGTGACACTTGGCAGCTTCCATAGCCCTTTGAAATAACACCTGGGACCCACTACAATTTTATTCAGCAATGAAGCTTGAAGATGATCTCTCAGAAGTTGACACGTGGCGGCCTTTGCTATTCTTGGGAAGATATGTGGCATCTTTTGCTTCTCCTAATAGGGGTATGTGGTGTCTTTGCTTCTTTCAGGAATGGGTAGAAAGGGGCTCAGAAAGTGACACTTGGTGACCTACACTACTTTTTGGCACTTAAACAAAATGAAATGAGGCCTTTTTGCCTTTCGGAAAGGTACTTGACCCCTTTGGTTTTTGGGACACTCCCTTGAACTGCCCGATGAACCAAAATGGTTCAATGGTTCAACGGTTTAACACTATGTGCCATTTACATGTTAACCGAGGTATTAAACCAAAAACATTGAACCAAGGCATTGAACCCTGGCATTAAACCAACTATCTTTCAGATGCTGACACATGGTGACTTTTGCTTTCTTCTGAAAAAGTAGTTCAGAGCCTTTCGTGACTTCCACTTGGCGCTTTTCGCTGCACTTCAATTCTTGGACGGAAAAGAAACCCGCTCTCTGCCCCAAAACTCTGCCGCCAAAACCAAGGTATGTAGGAACAAACTGTAGTGCGCGACTAAAAATTTGAATGCAACGTAGAGTAAGAATTTTCTCTACAACTTAGAAAGGCAATTTTTAGAAACATATTCATGCTAAAATTGATAATCGACAAGTTTAATTTTAAGCATCACCCATAGAGTTGTCAGGTATTTTGTTTGAACATCTAATTTTTATATTTATTAATATAGGGGCTACTAAATATTTTATAGCTCCCATAATGCTTAGAAAAATTCCTATAAAATTGGATGTGTAAAATTCATGGTTGGTACAATATGGGAATGACTCTAAAGTCATGTTTAATTAGTGTCTGGTTGAAGTAGCAATTGAGTTACCTAAATTTTCAACTTTAGTGGATTTGTATGTAGCACCCTTAGGGTCATATGACATGATCCTAGGAGTCAACTAGATTGATAAAAATAAAGCTAAATTTGACTTATATTTAAATAAATTTGATTGTTTGGATGATCTTGGAATTCAGACACAAATTTAAGGAGAAAAGAGAGAGTTATGACATAGGTAAATCTATGTAATGCAACTCAAGAGGGCTCAAGCTAAAGGGTGCCAAGTATTTATCATCAAGATAAATGAAATGGAGGAATATATGGAACCATCTCTCTAGGATTATCCATTTATTAGATATTTCCATGACATATTCCATAGGAATTACTATGTTTACCTCTTAAAAGTGAATTTTATTTTTCTATCAACATCATACCTAGATCGAAACCACAATCTAAGGCACCATAAAGGATGCCAACCACTGATTTATTTGAATTGAAGGATAAACTCCAAAAACTATTATCAAAAGGGTTAATTAGGCCTAGTGTGTCACCATGGGGTGCATCAGCTATTTTTATGAAGGATGGTACTCTTCAACTCTACATCAATTATAGAATGTTGAACAAGGAAGCTACCAAAATAGGTATATACTACCATGTACAGATGATCTTTTTTATAAAATGCATGGAGAAATGGTATTTTTTAAAATAGATATTATATCAAGATATAATCAATTGAGGATTCAAGATGAGGATATTCTAAAAACAACTTTGTAAACTTACTATGGGCACTATGAGTTCACGATATTACCTTTTATGTTAACCAATGCACCAGCACATTCATGAATCTCATGAAAAACATATTTAGAAACTATTTAGATCACTTTATATTGTTCTTTGTAGATGAAATTATTATATATTATAAAAATGAATAGGATCACCTACAACATCTAGAACTAGTTCTATAATGGTTGTGAAAGCACAAGTTATATGAAAATTTGTCTAAGTGTGCATTTTTATAAGAGAGAGTGCAATATCTATGGCATATTATTTTTGTAGATGGTATTTCTATATATCCATCTAAGATAAGGGTCATTATGTAATGGTTGAAACCTAGAAATGTCCATTAAGTAAGGAGTTTTATGGGTTTAGTAGCCTACTATAGGAAGTTTTTTCCAAAATTTTCCAAGATAGTTAATACAATTACCTCCTTGTAATAGAAGAACTAAAAGTTTATCTGGTTAGGAAAATGTGAAATAGATTTTCAAGAGTTAAAAAGAAGGCTTATGGTAGCACCAATGTTAGGAACCCATGGAAGCACACAATTGATTACAATATACAAGCAACTTAAGATGCGGAATTAACCAGAAGTAACAAATAACTAGAAACAAGAAACAACATAGAATATGAGAGACAATACACAACTTATATTAATACTCATACAAAAAATAATACAATAAAGAAGATGCCACTTCTTCTTCACCACCTCTCAAAGGCTTCCCACACCTCAAGTGAACAGTAATTCTCTCCTCAAAGCTCTCTCTCTTACGGTCCCAACACACAACTCAAACACAGAGTTGGTGTTCACCTCCAACCAGTCAGTACAACACTGCCAGTTACAACCAGTGCTCCATGCACTCCACAAGTGCTCCACGCACTCCAACAATTACTAAATTATACTTCAAGTAGATCTCCCCTAAATTTTCAATAATTTGCAACCCAATGATCTTACTTATGGAAGGAATTGCATTGCCTTCCTCTTTGCTCTCTAACCGAGTACACACTGTACTCCAAGTAGATCCTGCTTGATATTATTCCCTATTGTGTTGATGTCCTCCCTAATATTGCACACCTACAAATCAATCTGGGTCTACACACCTACAAACCTAGATCCCACACCCACGTACACCTACAGATCAATGATCTTACTTACCATGCAGATCTCCTAACGTAGCCATGCACACCTGCTGACCAAGATCATACATACATGAAGAACCCTTCTGATTCTCCAAACCAGCACCCACACTTGGCACTGTGGCACTAGGAGGAACACACCATGCTCTCTTCACACATAGAAGGAGCTAATTTTTGCTCTCTTACTCTCTATCACACCTTACAATACAGCCTATGAGTCTCTTAAATAGATCTCATGCAAACAATAATTAGACACCTAATTACAATAATTAGATCCACAGCTTCTAGTCTAAATTTGGCTCTTGACATGCAAACACTTGGTTCATTAACTAACTGCTCGTAAAACTTGTAGTTCTGAACCACACAGGTGACTGACATCGGTCCCTGTCTGCCTGGAGGTGACCGACACCAGCCGATCCCTGATCGACATCGGTTATTCTTCTGTCTGTACCCTATCAACGTCGATTGGCCTGCTAACGCTGGTGTCTATGACACTCAAAAACCTCTCTACAACCTCTTCCATGTCTGCATCAGTGAAGCTTTTAGCTCCATGACCTAGCAATCTCCCACTTAGAGATAAATAGCTGCACTGTACCTATACCTATACCCCATCTAATCTATTTCCTGGCTTGTATCCCTCTTCAAGCTAAACCCTGAAGACCACCCACCACACAACCTATGGTGCACCACCTATTATCTGAGTAACCTGCCACATCCAAACCTACAAACCCATGTAGTGAAGTCCTGACCCTACATAGCATGAACCCTGCTGCTGGTCCCTCTCAAATACCTGAGAACCCACTTCCTCGAATTGGCTCCTAACTCTCTGATAGCACCCACTGCTTGGGCAAACTTAGGTCTATACCAGACCTCATGTGATTTCGGACACTAAACTATCCAACCCTTAGTGTACTCTAGTTCTCCATCCTGCATAATGAACCTTGCCAACACCTGATTCACATCAGCTCCCACTGGAGACAAACTCAACCTGTGATCTCCATGTCTCCCATGCCAAAGAATTTCACTACTCCAAATTCCTCATGACATGCCACTAAACTAACCTTACCCTTAGCTCAACAAATCCCTATATGTATGAACCTGCTAGTAAACATATCACCTACATACAATAATAGGATAATGTCGCGACTCATCATCCACCTGGTAAGACAAACACAATGGTTACACTGACACTGACTAACGCTCTACTTTGTCATCCACCTGTCAAAACCTATACCACTATCCTATAGCTTCCTCAAGACCATATGACCTGGTCTTCCATCTCACGTGTCCATTCTCTCTATTCTTTAACTAAGGTATCCATTCATCTCTGTGCTTTCATACCGGCTGGCAACCCTACCAAATCTCCCACTTGGTTCTGCATTCTCATCATGCCATGCTCCCAATGTTTCCTAGATCCTTCCTACTCTACAAATAGCAACTAGTATAAAGAAGAGGAACAATGAATTTGAGGCTTACTTACTACCTTCAGTCCTCCATATGGGTGTTTGAGACTCCTTGATAGCTTGTTGTCTACCCAAAATCTGTTACAGTGACCGACCTCAGTCATTACATAGTCTGCATCTGACCGACATTAGTTTCCATGTGCCTATCCTGACTACCAACTCTGCTGACATCGGTGTCCCTGTTGCCAACATAGGTCCTCCTGACTGATATCGGTCTTACCTATTTCTGACATCGGTCCTCCTGACTGACGTCGGTCTTACCTTGCCCGACATCACCAGCTTCAGTCTGCACATGACCGACATCAGCACCTGTCTATTCGACGCCGGTTCCTCCTGACTGATGCTGGTACCTAAATTTGCTTGTGAGTGATGACTTTTTACCCGTGAGCTCCTTTGAATCAAAACCCATGTCCAAACTGCCCTGCTCAGATGTATCCAGCCCCATCCACTGAACTCTATCCATCATCTCCTCCAAGAACACCAAGGCTTTCTAGTTTTTAAGTCTATCAAACACATCTAACTTCTGCTGAAGAACATGCATCTCCTTCTTGCTCATGTGACCAAGCCTACAAAGCCACGTCTTCACAACAAAAGAAGAATCAGTAATATAAGCAAGTAGATAAAGAGTACCTACTTTCTTACCACCCGCTAATTCAAGTGCATCCACTGTGAGAGTTCTTGTGCATCTCTCATCACACAACTTTCTTGAAGCAATTAGCTGCATCTCCAAGACTGGGACCTGCATGACCTTTTTCAACACCCATGTGTTGGCCACCTACAATTTCAGCAACACTTCCCCTTTGCAAATAATATGACAAGGCTCACCAACCCCTCTACTTGGGGCTACATGGAAAGAGGCAACAAAATCTATTAACCAAGATTCAACTTTATCTAGAGCATCCTATGCAATAACACCTACAACATCTGCTTCTTCATACCGATCTATAACCAACCAACAATCTTTATTTACCTGCTCTTTCTTTCCATAACACCATAAGTGACCATTCATGCTATTCAGTTTCTCCATTCGTAGCTTACTTTCTTCTGCCATTGCTATACTCCCACTCAATTAAAAACCCCTAAGAGTGCCCTGTAACCAAAACACAAAACCTGCTCCCTACAACCTTAGCTCTGATACCAATTTTTAGGAACCCGTGGAAGCACACAATTGATTACCATATACAAGCAACTTAAAATGCATAATTAACCAGAAGTAACAAGTAACTAGAAACCAAAAACAACACAGAATATGAGAGAAAATACACAACTTGTATTAATACTCATACAGAAAAGAATACAATAAAGAAGATGCCACTTCTTCTTCACCACCTCTCAGACACTTCCCACACCTCAAGTGAACAGTAATTCTCTCCTCAAAGCTCTCTCTCTTATGGTCCCAACACACAACTCAAACACAGAGTTGGTGTTCACCTCCAACCAGTCAGTACAACACTGCCAGTTACAACTAGTGCTCCACGCACTCCAACAAGTACTTAATCATACTTTAAGTAGATCTCCCCTAAATCTGTAATAACCTACAACCCAATGATCTTACTTATGGAAGGAACTACCTTTCCTTCCTCTTTTCTCTCTAACTGAGTACACACTATACTCCAAGTAGATCCTGCTTGATACTGCTCCCTGTTGTGTTGTTGTCCTCCCTAATCTTGCACACTTACAAATCAATCTAGTTCTACACACCTGCAAACCTAGATCCCGCACCCACATACACCTGTAGATCAATGATCTTACTTACCATGCAGATCTTCTAACATAGCCATGCACACCTACTAACCAAGATCATACATACATGAAGAACCCTTCTGATTCTCCAAACCAACACCCACACTTGGCACTGTGGCACTAGGAGGAACACACCATGCTCTCTTCACACACAGAAGGAGCTAATATTTGCTCTCTTACTCTCTAGCACACCTTAAAATATAGCCTATGAGTCTCTTAAATAGATCTCATGCAAATAATAATTAGACACCTAATTACAATAATTAGATCCACAACTTCTAGTCTAAATTTGGCTCTTGACATGTAAACACTTGGTTTGTTAACTAACTTCCCGTAAAACTTGCAGTTCTAAACCGCACAGGCGATCGACGTCGGTCCCTATCTTCCTAGAGGTGACCAACGCCGGTCGATCCCTAATCGACGTCAGTTGCTCCTCTGTCTGTACCCTACCGATGTCGGTTGGCCTGACCAACGCTGGTGTCTGTGACACTCAGCAACCTCTCTACAACCTCCTCCATGTCTGCATCAGTGAAGCTTTTAGCTCCACAACCTAACAACCAGTGTTGAGATTTCCTAATCCTAATGGTCAATTTTTAGTGATCATAAATGCATCAAGAGAGGGTTTAGGTGGAGTCCTTATGTAGGATGGTGTAGTAGTGGCTTTTGAATGAAGGAAGATGAAAATAAATTAGGTGAATTATGCCCCTTATGATCTTCAACTTGTAGTAATCATTCATTCTTTACAAGTTTGGTGACGCTATTTATTGGGAAAACCATTTGATCTCAAGACTGATAAATTGGGATTTAATTATATCTTCACTTAACCAAATCTAAATTCTCATAAGAGACATTAGTTAGAGTTTGTTTTTGACTATGACTTTGATATTAATTACATAAATCCTAAAGAGAATAGAGTAGTAGATGTTTTAAGTCATAAAAGGTACATAGTAGTTGTATCTACTATCAAGAGTACTTTCAGGGATCAAGTGGTTAAGTTCTCACTAGGAGATGAATACTATAAGCAGGTTATAAAATAATTGTCTGATAATGCTCAAAATCTTTGGTATAAAGGATTCAATTTGGAGAGTGATTATATTTTATGTGTTAATGGGAGAATGTATGTGTCAGGTTGAGAGAATCTATAGAATATATTATTGAAAGAATTACACAATGCCCCTTATTAGAGACATCTAAGAGTAAAAAATATCATGGTAGAGCTTATACCTCTATATTTATAAAATGGAATCAAGAAGGATGTGGTATATTTTATGTCACATTATCTAGAATGTCAGTGAGTTAAAGTTGAACATGTGCACCTAACTAGATTGCTATATCCACATGATATACCAGAGTGGAAGTGGTAAGTGATCAGTATGGACTTTGTCCAAGGTTTATCAATGTCATGTAGTAGGCATGATATGATATTGGTAGTTGTGGATAAACTGACCAAGGTGGCTCATTTCATACTTGGTAACTTGACAGATGATGCACCTACCCTTGCAAAGAGGTTAGTAAAGGAAGTGTATATGTTTCATGGATTCCTAGAGAAGATAATTTTAAATCGAGATCTAAAGATGACTTCCAATTTTTGGGTGCCTCTAAATTAAGTTTTGGGTATATAATTAAATTTCAATACCACATATCATCTAGAGACTGATAGTCAAATTGATTGAGTGAATTAGTTTTTAGAGGATCTTCTACATATATATTACATAGATCAACAATATAAATAGGAAGATTATCTTTCATCGGTTGAGTTTGAATATAACAAATCATATCAATCAACATTAAAGATAGCTCCTTTTGAGGCACTATATGAAAGGAGGTGAAAGACACCTATCAATTGGGATAGGTTAGAGGACAGGGTAGTATTCGGGCTTGAGATGCTATCTAAAATAGAAGATCAAGTTAAGTTAATCAGGTAGAGATTGGTTGAGGCCAATGATAGATATAAGAGTTATGTTAATTTAAAGATGATAGATAGGAGGTTTTCTATTGGTGAAAATTTTATTTTGTGGGTTAAGTCACAAAAGAGCTTGATTAATTTGAAGAAATTAGTGAAATTATCACAAAGATATATAGGACCCTTCAAAGTGTTATAAGTGATCATAGGCTTGTATTACCATCATACCTAACTCTATTACATAATGTTTTCCATGTATCTTATCTTAATAATTATATAGTTTATCCTTCACATATTTTGGACTAAAATACTTTATAGATTTTGGATCCTGGGGTGGTCGTGGTAGAACCAATCAGATTAATTAGCCCTCACAAACTTCATTTTCAAAATAGAAAGGTGTCTCAATGTAAGGTCTTGTGGGACTAATATTCTAAAGATAGTGATACTTAAGAAGACTCTGATGAGATTTTTAGACTTTTTACACATTTGTTTTTATAATAGATACTTGATATTATGTTTTCAAATTTTATTAGACTCTCTTGATATTCAAAACCATTGTTTGAATAAATGTCATCAAGATGATGTCCAGATTTAGGGTGGAAGATGTTACATCTTGATTTCACCCTATGACTTATAAACCTTTAATCTATTGATTAGTATGGTTAATATATTATTACTATTACTTTGATTTGATGTTTATGACATCTAATATAATGGGATAGTGATATTGATGATTAGAGTACATGATGTTATAATTGTATGTTATATTATATACACTATAGATATGTATTAGTTAGTTTTTGCATCATTAGTGATATTTATGATGACTCAGACTAACTACCTACTTATTTTGAGGTGGATTCAAGATAGGTCCTACCCTCAGAGTTTGATGAGGGAGAGCATCATCATAGAGGATTGGATAGATGGAATGATTAGGATAATATCAATAGAAATTGATAGTGACCCTACACACACGTATATTATATTTCAAATGATATGCCTAAATGTTAGTGTGTAAAATATGAATTATTACTTGTGATTATATTTGTCTATGTGGATTTACTCTTACTATGCATTAGACTTTTTTATTCTAATTAACTTGATTTTTTAATTTAAATATGAAAAATAAATATTAGTTTTAATAGATATAATTATTATGGAAATAATTATCTTATAAATAAAAGGTAATTAATGAAATAATTATCCATTAGAGAAATAGATAATTATCTTTGTAAAGATTATTTTTCTTAAAATTATAATTTTGCATGAAAATTAAGAAAATGGATTTTATTATTATTTTAGTTAAATTAGCATGTTTTGATATTAGTTGGTAAACTAAAGTACAAGAAAGAATTAATAGAAGTTAGAAAATTTGAAAGTTGAATTAACTATGGCATGCATAGTGTTAAATCAATGGAGAATTTTCATGCAAAGGTGGGGTGCAAAAATGAGAAGGGGAGTGAAATTTATAAATAAATCAATTTTGGGAATTAGGAGACAAATACAAAAAGAGGAAGGAGGAGGAGAAGCTAAGGATTAAAGGGAGACATAGGAAAAGTCTTCAACAAATTTTTAGGTTGGTTTTGCATTTAATATAACTATGACCTACATTATTTACTTTTGGTTTACATGTATTTTCAACTTGCATCTTATACAAAAAATATATGTGTAATCTTAAACCAGTATTATATACATATATTAAGCCTACATTCCAAAACCTGGATATTATCTCTTATATTCTTAGACATCATTTTCATTTAGAAAAATATGCATTCTATTTTAAAACATGCATCCCATTTCTTTTAAAGTTACATTCCAAACTAATTAATTACATTGGATTTAATTATGTTGACTTGTGTGTGTGTGTGTGTGTGTGTGTGTGTGTGTGTGTGTGTGTGTGTGTGTGTGTGTGTGTGTGTGTGTGTGTGTGTGTGTGTGCACGCACGCATGTGCGCGTGTTACCTTTAAATTTAGTGAAACATATTAAATTATAATGTTGCATTTTCCTTCATAACTTTAGGTTAGAGGTTCAATTATTAAAACTAGTTTAGATATTCCATTTAATCATGTATTGTGTTATCTTTGGCTGCATAGTGACTACTAAAGGTTGCATTTCAATATTTTAAATTCTAAATATTATTTTTAAAGTCAATGTTGAAATTAAAATCAATGTAGATATCTCTTATGTCCAATATATCTATATTGGATGAGATTATTGTATTCCTTTGGAAAAGCTTTTATTTCTATTCAGACATGTGTTGTCAATTATTTGCTACGAACTGTGTCCTTTTTATTAATATGAGATCCCAATGACTAGAGTATTTTGATAATTATGTGGTTGTGTTTCATCTTATTCTTTTACCTGATTTATATTTTATCCTGCATTGTAAATTGAAAGACCAATGTGTAATAATGACATTCATTTACCTTTTTTTTTAAATGCTTTATGTTTTCATTGACCTACATCCCTCCCTTTTTGGAAGACATTTCTAAAAAAAATTACTATGAAGTTGTATATCTAAGTTTGGTCTAGTGTATATCTTTAATCCTGAGTATTAATTTAAGGAAACATTTTATTTTATAAGAGGCCTGCATTTTGTCTTATTTAATTGCATCCTTCGTAGACTGCATCTAATTCTCTATTGGAGGTGTCGTAAATACCATAGGCTGCACCTTATATTTATATGATTGTATTTAATGTTTTAGTCCTACATTGAAATACTTGGTAGCATAATATTAGTTCCATATGCTACATGTAAATATGCTTGGCCTCTTCTTTTTTTATCCTACATATAATTTTCAAGTGGTTGTGTTTTAATTGGCACTTTGACCTGCATAGCATATTAAACAATCCCATGTTTTGTTACTTAAATTGATGTTTTATTTGGTTAGTTTGCTTATTTGAATTTAAGACCCAAGTTTTTCTCTAAATTGTCCAATGTATTAGTTTTCATAAGGCTACATTTTATTTGTAGGTAACATCTTACTCTATTGTTGGATTTTTAACTTTGATCTAACTCATCTAGTGTCTTATATAAAGACATAGGAAATAAGCTATGAGTTATTATTATTATTATTATTATTATTATTATTATTATTATTATTATTATTATTATTATTATATTGGTTTATTAATAATATGTGAAGTTATTAAATATATTAAACTGTGTATTAATATATGGTGTGACCATAAGAGTATATCTATGTTAGATATATTTAAGAATACTCTACCAAATTTATATAAAATGAAAAAATTACTGGTTAGGATGGGTATGAAATTTAAATTTCATTAAATAGTTAAAAATTTCATCATTTGCTAAGATATATACATAGGTGTATACCAATGTAATTTGTTACTGAATATGTGTATATTTATACATTTAGAACATTGTGTTAAAATTAAATGGTTGCATGACTTACTTATGGTATGGGAATACTTGATTTCTAGATTAGAAGAGTAGAAATTATAACCTAGTTATGACTAAAAATGTATATGGCTATGTAAGTTACACTAACACAATTGTAGGTTCATGACTTATTGATGAAATAAAATTAATGTTCAAAATTGTTATATTCCTTGTATAGGAGAAAATATATATGAATATTTGAAATGTATTTTATGTTATATATTTTTATATTATAAATAGTATTGATGATGTTAATAGGTAGTGACATGGATTCCACTAGCCTAGGTAACACCATTAATAGATAGTCTGATCAAATGGTGTGTGATGAAATTGACCGATCTTGTGATTGTATATTATCTAAAAACTTTGGCCAAAGTAATTTTCTATTTATATTATCATTTCATATGTTTTATTTGCATGTTTTACGATATCATGTTTAAAATGTTTTTTTTCATGATACACATCATGTAGTAGTAGTAGTAGTAGTAGTAGTAGTAGTAGTAGTAGTAGTAGTAGTAGTAGTAGTAAATCTTACAAGCACATGGGATTATAGCATATCTCATTGGATTACCACACCATTTTATTTACCTAACTATAAAGGAAGGGCCATTCCCTAATAGGTAATTATGTGAGAGATTGTTGGTCCATGGTTGGAGTGGTAAATCACTCAAATGATGCTCTCCCTCCCCATTATAGTATTATCTGGAGATTGTTAGGTTGTGGAGATAAAAGCTTCACTATTGCAAACATGGAGGAGGTTGTTGAGAGGATTGCTAAATTGCAGGGAAACTGACATCGGTCTGATTAGCCAACGTCGATCATAGACAGTGGGAAAGGCAACCGACATCGATTAGTTATCGATCGACGTCAGTCATCTCCAGCCTGACAGGGACCAACGTCGGTCGCCTGTGTGGTTCAAAACTGCCAGTTCATGGATAGTTAGTTAACGAACCAAGTGTTTGCATGTTGAGAGGCTAATTATAGTCTTGAGCTGCGGATCTAATTATTGTAATTAGATGTCTAATTATTATTTGCATGAGATCTATTTAAGAGACTCATAGGCTATATTGTAAAGTGTTCTAATTTAAGTTGAGCAAAGTTAGCTCCTTCTATGTGTGAAGTGAGCAAGGGTGTTCCTCTTAGTTCCACAGTAGTGCCAAGTGTGGGTGTTGGTTTTGGAGAATCAGAAGGGTTCTTCATGTATGTAAGATCTTGGTCAGCAAGTGTGTAAGGCCACAACTGGAGATCTACATGGTAAGTAAGATCATTGATCTGTAGGTGTATGTGTGTGTAAGGTTTATAGGTGTGCAGAACCAGGTTGATCTGTAGGTGGTAGTAGAATCAAGGTGACAGTAACACAACAGGGAGTAGGATCAGGTGGGATCTACTTGGAGTACGGTGTGTACTCGGTTGGAGAGCAAAGAGGAAGGCAAGGTAGTTCCTTCCATAAGTAAGATCATTTGGGTTGTAGGTTGTTGCAGTTCATGGGAGATCTACTTGAAGTACATTGAGTGCTTGGAGTGAGTGGAGCACTTGTGGAGTACATGGAGCATTGGTGTACTGGCAGTAGTGGATATTGACTGGTTGGAGGTGAACACCAACTTTGTGTTTGAATTGTGTGTTGGGACCATAAGAGAGAGAGCTTTGAGGAAAGAGTTACTGTATAATTGAGGTGTGGGAAGCCTCTAAGAGGTGTGAAGAAGAAGTGGCATCTTCTTTATTATATTCTTTTATGGATGAGTATTAATATAAGTTGTGTATTGTCTCTCATATTTTGTGTTGTTTCTGGTTTCTAGTTACTTGTTACTTCTGGTTTAATTCTGCATCTTAAGTTGCTTGTATATGGTAATCAATTGTGCTTCCACGAGTTCCTAATAGTTGGTATTAGAGTGAGGTTGTTAGCTCATAGCTTGATACCACTAATAGTTGGTATCAGAGCTAAGGTTACAGGGAGCAGGTTTTGTGTTTGGTTATAGGTCACTCTTAGGGGTTTCTGATTAAGTGGGAGTATAGCAACGGTAGAAGAAAGTAAGCTACGAATGGAGAAATTGAAAAGCACGAATGGTCACTTATGGTGTTATGGAAAGAAAGAGCAGGTAAAGAAATATTGTTGGTTGATAGCAGATTAGCATGAAGGAACTAAAGAAATAGATGTTGCAGGTATTGTTGCATAGGATGCTCTGGGATGTTTCTTGGATAAATTTGAATCTTGGTTAATAGATTATATTTCCTCTTTCCATGCAGCCCCAAGTAGAGGGGTTGGTGAGCCTTGTTAGATTGTTGGCAAAGGGGAAGTGAAGCTGAAATTGTAGGCGGCCAACACATGGGTGTTGAAGAAGGTTATGCAGGTCCCAATTCTAGAAATGCGGCTAAATGCTTCAAGAAAGTTGGGTGATGAGAGATGCATAGGAACTCTCACAGTGGATTCTTGGAATGTTACCAAGGATGCACTTGAATTAGTAGGTGGTAAGAAAGTAGGTACTCTTTATCTACTTGCTTATATTACTGATTCTTCTTCTGTTGTGAAGACGTGGCTTTGTAGGCTTGGTCACATGAGAAAGAAGGAGATGTATGCTCTTAAGCAAAAGACAGATGTGTTTGATAGACTTAAGAACTGGAAAGCCTTGGTGTTCTTGGAGGAGATGACAGACAGAGACCAGTGGATGGGGCTGGATACTTCTGAGTAGGGCAGTTTGGACATGGGTTTGATTCAAAGGAGCTAGCAGGTAAAAAGTCATCACTCATAAGCGAACATAGTTACCGGTGTTGATCAAGGGGAACCGGCGTCGAATAGACAGGTGCCGATGTTGGTCATGTACAGACTAGAGCTGGTGGTGTTAGGCAGGGTAAGACTAACGTCGGTCAAGAGGACCGACATCAGTGATGGGTAAGACCGGTGTCGGTCAAGAGGACCAACATTGGCAACAGGTAGACACTGACGTCGATCAAGAAAACCAACGTCGGTAGTCAGGGACAGTCGCATGGGAACTGATGTGGATCAGATGCAGATTGTGTGGTGACCAAGGTCGGTCACTGTAACAAATTTTGGGCAGACAGCAAGCTATCAAGGAGTCTCAAATGCCCATATGGAGGATTGAAAGTGGTAAGTAAGCCTCAAATTCATTGTTCCTCTTCTTTATACTAGTTGCTAACTACAGAGCAGGAAGGATCTAGGAAACAGTGGGAGCATGGCATGAACAGGATGCAGAACCAAATGGGAGATTTGGTAGGGTTTCTAGCTGGTATGAAAGCATTGAGATGAATGGATACCTTGGTTAAAGAATAGAGATAATGGACACGTGAGATGGAAGGCCAGGTCATATGGTCTTGAAGAAGTTGTAGGATAGTGGTACAAGTTTTGACAGGTGGATGAAAAAGTAGGGCTTTAGTCAATGTCAGTGTAACCATTGTGTTTATCTTACCAGGTGGATGATGATTGAAACATTATCCTGTTATTGTATGTGGATGGTATGCTAGCTAGAAAGTTTGTACATACAGGGTTTTACTGAGCTAAGGGTAAGGTTAGTTCAGTGGCATGTCATGAGGAATTTGGAGCAGCGAAATTCTTTGGCATGAGAGACATGGAAGATCACAGGTTGATTTTGTCTCAAGTGGGAGCTGAGGTGAATCAGGTGTTGGCAAGGTTCAATACACAGGATGTAGAATCAGAGCACACCAAGGGTTGGACAATTTAGTGTCTAAAATCACATGAGGTCTGGTATAGACCTGAGTTTGCCCAAGCAGTGGGTGTTGTCAGAGAGTTAGGAGCTAATTCGGGGAAGTGGGTTCTCAGGTATTTGAGAGGGACTAGCAGCAGGTATACATGTTATGCAGGGTCAGGACTTCACTACATGGGTTTGTAGGTTTGGATGTGGCAGGTTACTCAGATGACAGGAGGTGCACCACAAGATTTGTGGTGGTTGGTCTTCAAGGTTGAGCTTGAAGAGGGATACAAGCAAGGAAATAGATTAGATAGGGTACAAGTATAGGTACAATGCAGCTCTTTATCTCCAAGTGGGAGATTGTTAGGTTGTGGAGCTAAAAGCTTCACTGTTGTAGACATGGAGGAGGTTGTTGAGAGGATTGCTAAGTTGCAGGGAAATTGATGTTGGTCTGATCAACTGATGTCGGTCATATACAGTGGAAAAGGCAACTGACATCGGTCAGTTATTAGCTGATGTCGGTCATCTCCAGCCTGACAGGGACCAACATCGGTCACCTGTGTGGTTTAGAACTGCCAGTTCATATATAGTTAGTTAACGAATCGGGTGTTTGCATGTTGAGAGGCTAATTATAGTCTTGAGCTATGGATCTAATTATTGTAATTAGATGTCTAATTATTATTTGCATGAGATCTATTTAAGAGACTTATAAGCTATATTGTAAAGTGTTCTAGTTTGAGTTGAGCAAAGTTAGCTCCTTCTATGTGTGAAGTGAGCAAGGGTGTTCTTCCTAGTTCCACAGTAGTGCCAAGTGTGGGTGCTGGTTTTGGAGAATCAGAAGGGTTCTTCATGTATGTAAGATCTTAGTCAACAGGTGTGCAAGGCCATGTTTGGAGATCTACATGGTAAGTAAGATCATTGATCTACAGGTGTATGTATGTGCAATATTTACAGGTGTGTAGAACTAGGTTGATTTGTAGGTGGCAGCAGAATCAAGGTGATAACAACACAATAGGGAGCAGGATCAGGTGGGATCTACTTGGAGTACGGTGTGTACTCGGTTGGAGAGCAAAGAGGAAGGCAAGGTAGTTCCTTCCATAAGTAAGATCATTTAGGTTGCAGGTTGTTACAGTTTGTGGGAGATATACTTGAAGTACATTGAGTACTTGGAGTGAGTGGAGCACTTGTGGAGTACGTGGAGCACTAGTGTACTAGCAGTAGTGGATACTGACTGGTTGGAGGTGAACACCAACTCTGTGTTTGAGTTGTGTGTTGGGACCGTAAGAGAGAGAGCTTTGAGGAAAGAGTTACTGTACACTTGAGGTGTGGGAAGCCTCTGAGATGTGTGAAGAAGAAGTGGCATCTTATTTATTGTATTCTTTTCTGGATGAGTATTAATACAAGTTGTGTATTGTCTCTCATATTCTGTGTTGTTTCTGGTTTATAGTTACTTGTTACTTTTGGTTTAATTCCGCTTCTTAAGTTGCTTGTATATGGTAATCAATTGTGCTTCCACAGGTTCCTAACAGAGATGACATTTGTGATTATCAGTAGTAAATGAGTTGGATCAACTAGAGATCCAGATATCTTAGTATATATGTATTTTATTAGGATATATACCTGAAGGAATGTAATTGTATTATTTATTTAATATCTTGAATAGCAGGTGTTATATTGTGAGACCAGTCATAGTTGTGTCCTATGGTATTTACTTTCCTTGGAGTTGTATAAGATTAATATTGTATATAGTATTTGAATAAGAATTACTATTGTTCTTAGTTTTAATTTAGATAATTTGTATTATTTAATTATGTGATATGAATGTAAAGTTAACTTTTTATTTGTTTTTAAAAAAAATACTGTATTTTCTTAAGTACAACTTGAGGGGTTATAACAAATACATGGAGGAACCTAATCCTATGGATCATGATGATATCATTTTTGAGAATGAAAAATATATTGATGAGGTTATCATAGAAGAAGATTATGATAATGAAAACCATGAACCTAATAAAAACAATGAGCATGAACAAATAGACCATGATCAAGTGAATGTAATTACATTTTTTCATGAATATATCCATCAAAACCCTGAAGATCTTGATTAAATCCTAATAACTATATCAAAAACTAAAATTCAAAGCATATAGATGACCAACCAGGTCCATCTATTGATCATACTATTGGAGTTATAAGTCATAACCATATACCAAAAACCATCCCTTTTTACACATTAACACTTAATACATCTAATGGGAGTATGAGTTGTGTTTAAACCTTTATTTCCTTAAAACCAAAATACTATTTCTACATTTATCATAGGGTTAATAAATTTTTCAAATCAAATATTGGTTTCAATACCTATTATTACTTAAACCATGATTACATTCAATTTGGTGACAACTTAACTTGTTAATCTAAATCCCAATGGGTCTATAGTTCAAACACTCCTTCAAGTTATAAATACCTTGGAGGAAAAGGTTACAAACATTTAACAAAATGATTTAAATTCTCCTCTTGCTATTGATTTGTAATATGTGTTACATTACCCTCTTTCCTTTATACCCTTTGCCATCTAGTTTTGTTGCACCTAATTTTCCATTTTATGATGGCAAGGGTGATCTTGAACATCTTTGATCCTTTTATGTGGCATGCCTTAACTATGCCTCCATTAATAAAATTTTGACCAAATTATTTATAATAATCCTCAAGGACTAAGCTTTGAGGTAGTTCTAAGATTTATCTCTCTTATATATGAAAGCATTCAAACTTCTTGTAGATCAGTTTTTATCACACTTTTCTATTAATATTTATAAAATTGTTTCCTATTCTCAAATTGCCAAAATCAAACAAATATAAAATGAACCTATATATGAATATGTCTTGAGATATAAGATAATGTTGGATAAAATGACCAATCCTGTGGAAAATAAAGAGTTTCAAAACATATTCAAGCAAAGTTTTTCTTGCTCCTTTACAAGAGTTCATTAATTTCAAGAAATTCAAATATTTTGATGACTTATGCCATGTTATACAAGACCATGAGATGGAGCTTATTTCATTGAATAATCTAAAATATGGTAAACACACCAAATACATCTACATCCACTAATAAATTTACAATCAAACCAAGTTATAAGGTAAAACCTCCTAAGCCTAAAAAGGAAACATCCACTATAGTTAACATAGTGCCACAAAAACCTAATAAGCTTATCTTATCCAATGCACCAAGAAAACAATTTTCATGTTTGCTTGAGTGTCCAACTTCATTAATCTTGTGGTTAATAGAGTGTCAATTTATATCAAGCTCCCTCATCCTATAGAGGTTGATATGATCAGACCTCTACCCAAAGGATATGATGTGAATGGTTATTTTGATTATCACTAAGACCAGGGCATTTTATGAACAAATGATTTACCTTGAATCATAAGATCCAGGACCTTATTTATGATGAAAATATTGCATTTTATGGTCCTCCCAAAGAATCAAGCTCACAACCTAGTGATCTCTAGAAACAATAAATATTTAAAAATATTATGTAATATAATTCTTAGAAGGAACCAAAAGTGAAAATGGAATATAATGCATATCCTCATCCATCACATTATGGTCACCCACTATATGGTATTATTGGTACTTACATGTGGCATACACCTCTTATGGTTCAGAGACCTTTTATCACTTTTGATTATAGTGAGATTAAGGATGATGACTCTAATATTATTTCTTTGTCCATTTAATCATACCTTGATAAACACTTTATATGAAGTGTTATGATTGATAATGGTACAAGTGATAACATATACACAATGACATTACTTACACACTTGGGTTATACTCATCATGATTTGCATCCTTATACTAGATCAATTACAACATTTGATGGGACCTCCCAGAAGGTTCTTAGTGAGATTTAACTGCCTTTATAGTTCATTACCACACTTTTGGTTAATACCTTTTCATTTATACCTTCCATGGGCATCTTTTATATGTTATTAAGAAGACCTTGGATCCATATACTTTGAGCAGTACCTTCTATAGTGTATGGGTATGTTAAATACATTCATGTTAATTGGATAATTATAGTTTTTGGAATCATGTATGAGTATCCTCTTAAACAAAAAAGACTTATACCCAGGTAGATAAATATCAAACCTATTAAGTTTAATCCATCATAAAAGGGTAAACAATAGGAAAACCCCTTTACTAGGTAGCTAGTAGTTGAGAGACCATTACATCAAAGACATATAGTGAATTCTAAAGAATTATCACCTACTACACACCATGTGTATATATCTATAACACCTACACATGTTAATATTACTACTTTTCTAGATAAACCACATAGAATCACATATATCATAATGATAAATATTGCACCTATGCATTCTCCTTGCTAAAACCACCAATATATTGACTAGATTTTGAGTGGAGATATACCTATGACCATCCTTTGGATGAGATAATAGGATGATTTTCCTCTTTAAATACTACAAAAATACTAACAAAAAAAACATTCAAAACTACAAAAACACTTTTGACACCTACATATTATATTGGCTCCTTGTCATCTTTCATACCTCACCTAGAAAATTAATACCTCTCTCATATAGAGAAAAAAATGAACTATAAATTGAGAATTCAAGTGAGAAAATAGGCCTTACTCATTCATATTTCCATATCATTCATATAATTAATTTATATATAGGTCTGAAGTACTGAAAGAGTAACCCGTGAGCCATGTTTTCCAAGTTATAAGTTGGGTCATATACCTACTTATCACATATTGAATCATTATGCACACACAAGATAACATATAAGGAATAAGTACATAAGTCTGAGGCCCTATTTAAACTATTATCTATTTAATTAGCACCCATTGACATAAGGGTCCTTGGGGTATCTCGACACTGTGAGCCCACTAACCCATTTTTGTCATAGTCATCTCAAGGGTGAGGAAGCTAGGATTTTATTATTTTATGAAGGTGACAATGTGTGTACATGATCCATATACATTTGAATAAAGGTGACATAAAACCCAAAAGACTATAGTTAGTCACATATAGTTCTATATAAGACACCTATGTCTAGATCAAATGCCTGCATAGACAAAAAAAATTAGATATACTACAATCATATAAGGCCATAGGATGAAAAATTATAGGATCTTATGAGTGTTATAAGATCCTGATTGACTCCACTTTAATCCTCTTTCAACCTAGATCTTCATGTGCATAGTAAACTAGCTAAGTAATTATTTTTAATTTATTGATATATTAATCAATGGTTGTACTTTTGATTTTTGACATATATCAGTATTTAAATTCAAAATACTATTTATTTAAATTTGAAAATTATTTGGCCTACTATATATCTATTTATCACCCTTTTCCTTAATTATTTATATATTATTAACCCTAGATACCCCATATTATCTAAGTATATGCTTAAAAAACATTGCGTGACATTACTTGTATTATTTTTTCTTATGATTTGTCTACCATGATTCATATCATACATTACTTATATGTTTTACTCTTACTTTTATGTCATGATACAAATCAAGCACATATTTTATGGCTTCAATGTTATATCTATCTAACACATGTTTTCACATGAAATTCATTGTTATATTCAATATTATGATGCAATCCAATTCAAATGTTCAAATTTCTACTACATGATTATATCTTTCACATATAATATTTTTTGAGATAAAGAATTTTCAGGTTATATCCCTCATCTCAAAGGGGGGGATTCACAATGGGCTTGTCTTGAGAATTCAAGCCTCATGAGAAGAAAAACCATATTTATACCACTATATAGTTTTAAGAATTAAAACATGATTCAAAATTTTTAAATTATGGGGGCATGTAACATGCATGTGCACTCATTCCTAAGATTAATTCAATATGGAATCACATATACTCAATGCATATGTATGGGCATGTGTAAATAAATTACAAGTAATAGGTTTCAAAAGTTACAAATTTAAATGGCATTCAATATCAATTTAGTATAGTACATGGGGAATGATATTTATTCATGTTAACCTTACTACATGGAAATTTTAAATTTCTCAAGTTTTAAAGTTTTAAAGGTGAAAACTTTAAAATAAAATATAGATTAGTCTACAATTGTGTGATTTATCTCATGTTTAAATTGGGCCACGTTAGATTCTAGTGACACTCAACATTTATGGTTTCACTTTTTATATGTATTAAGATAAAAAAAATTGGTTCCATACCTCCTTTAGTTTCAAAGTATCAAGCCACATTCTATGGTTCCACTCAATTATTTTACAAAGTACTCTGCATGTGCAAATGAGATTTGGAACATAAAATATTTCCAACTCAAGGGCTTTTATTTTTTTCAAATTGAGAGTTACATATTTTTAATTGTCCTTTAGTGTCATTATTGTAGTTTTTTTAATTAAGTCATTTCACACAATCAAGTTTCACATTAAAATATAGAGTGTATACACACTTAGTTTGCATCTTATTTACTCTAGTAATTTCAATTCATTTCATACCTATAATAAAATGGGGGAAAAGTTAGATACTTATTTAATCATTAAGTGCTTAACAATGTTTAATATTATCATCCTTACCCTAATTGGTCTATTCACCATTCTATTAACTTACAATCTCTATGAGAGCATTCACTATTATATGTATTATCCTAAAAATAGCCATAACATAATCTAAACATCCTTATTTTATTTATATGTTCATGTCAAACAAATTATAATAGTCTTTATCCTTTGGGGACAAGACTACACAAGGTTGGACATGACCTCACTATGGCTTTGTTGTGCTCCAATGGTAACTTTTTAATTTGAGACATTGAATTTCACACCTCTCATGATTTTACTAATGTTAGTTAGAATAAATATTCAAAATATTCCTCTATATAATCACATCAAGGCTTCTCCAAACACATCTAGTAATCATTTGCAAATTCTACTACACATTTGATAAAAATATCACTATTCTTTCAAATTCAAATTTTAAAGCATTATAATAGTCATAGGCCAAGTCTAAAATTGTTTTATTACATGTTAAAGGTAATTATTGTCAATAATTTAAATAAATCTATATTTTTCACTCATGTATCAAATTCAATATTCACACACTCACTCTAGGAGGGATAACTACATCGATTAAGGCCCTTTTTGGCTATGTACAAAGCACTCAGATTACACAAGTTTTTATAAGGGTAGCTTGGCTATTCTCATAAACCCATTCCCATATTTTATAAGTTTATATACATTTGGTTTATTGAACAATAGATAGGGTTTTTATTTTTAGGTCTTTTGCATGGCAAATCAAGACACATAATCAACTAGTAAATCCTCAAAGACATGCATACACACCTAGACCAAAAAATCAGATGCACAATCAACTAGAACATGGCCACAATCAATAGAAAGGTCATAGTTTGACATTTTCCCCCTAGTTTGGCCTTTTTTGAGCACATTTTTAATTCTTATTTTCAATTGTGACACAAATTATGGGTCCTAACTATAAATTATTAGAAATATTCAACATACATTTAGTTTGGGCTAAGTTTCTATATATGTTTTTTAATTTAATATTTTTAGATAGTTTTAAAGTCTTTAAATTCTATATTTCACAATCATTTTTGTATATATTTTTAGATCTAAATTAGTTCCAATAGTTTATTTTTTCTTAGAATTTCATCATTATTTTCTAAGTATATGTGTATTTTTAGTAAAGTGTAAGAATGAGTGCAATTGTATGTCATATGCCCCCATAATTTCAAATTTATAAACCATATTGAAAAAATAAAAACTATATTTTTGTCATAAGCCTAAATTTTTTCTTTATGACAGATTGAATTCTCCAGCTAAGCCCAATGTGATGCCCCCATTTTGAGATGAGGGATGTAACATATAATTCATGAATGTCAAAATAAATTTTATATAATGTGTGAAATATATAATCATGTAATATTATGTTAAAATTTTAAATTTATTTGCATCATAATATTTAATTACATATGAAACATGTGTTAGATAGTTATAGCATTAAACCACATAAACAACTTGTGCATGATAGGTATCATGACACAATAATAAAATTGAAAAGGTAAAATTAATGTGTGATATGAATCATGGAACCATAATAGCAAGATATAAGTAATATCATGTAATTTTCATATAATGTCACACATAAGGCACAAAGGCTACACAAAAAGGACCTATGAATGTTTCATACAAAAATAAGGCCAAGGGCCACAATCAAATGGTATGATGATTCTATATAATAAATAATAGGTATATGTTGAAAAACAAGGCTAAGGGCAACACAAAATAAGTAATAAAGTCTTAAATTATCATAAAACTAAGCAATAATTTGAAAATAATCATAGAGCAAATGAGACTAATCTACATCAACGATATGTATCAATGTTATTGTTACTAAATAGTGTATCCATATAACACAATGTAAAGTATGAGTGATTAGTTAAAAAATTTATAATATATATATATATTTATATATTAACATGTTAGAGAGGTTATTTATAGATATAACATGTTGAAGTTTTCATATAGAATGAAGAGATTCCCCTAGCTTAGCAAGGTTATCAGGTAAAAATTGAAGGTTGACATCATAAAAACATGTAATAGTATGTCTTGTATCACATTCATATACCTCATGAAAAGTAGTTTGTATCAAATTATAACTAAAATGTGTGATCTAATTATCATGAATTAGATAACATGTGTAAATAAGTGAACTATCAACATAATAAAATGCGTTTGAGGTCCTAATTTTGATTTTTTGAAAATATTTTGATTTTTTTATATTTTTGGAATATATGATTTTTTTTGGACTTTTTAACATATTTGAATTTATTTGAATTTTTTAATTTTGAAAATTTTGAATTGAAAATATTTGAAAAGTAATAATAAACAAGGATTTTAAAAATATAAGAAATGGAAAGGATTCAAATAAGATACTAAAGCATAGTGTGTAGCTAGAAGGAAGGCAAGCAATATGCCTCCAATGTATGTGTAAAAGAGTTACATAAATGTATCATAAATTATTGATGTAGATGAGTTTTTGCATATCTCCATATGGATAAGGAGTTATGTGATTTCACATAGTATGTAAAATCATAAATGTATGATCATGAAACTGTAATGGAAGCCATAACATGATAAATATGCCATGATAAGTAGCAAGTTAATTACCAAAATAATGCACATTAAAATTATTAAAAGATGGTTATTTTGGATTGTTCAAATAAATTTGAAATTTAAGAGGGAAAGTTCCCAAAGTGAAAATAAATATAGAATAAATATTATATGAGGGATGGAATTAGCAATGAAGTAAAATCAAATAAGTTATGTACAAAGGAAAATATATGAGTAACTTAACCAACTTGATTAGAGGAACATGCCCATGGGGTTCCTACATAAATGGTATATCCACCTGCTTCATTTTTAATAATCCACAAATCAGAAAATTATTTCATTATTTAGAGATATTTAATCCATTATAATATATCGTATGTGTTGTATGATGCATATCAGTCATAAATGCAATAGATGTCCTTATTGTATTATTCTTTGCTTTATGCTTTTGTGTTGTAATTATGTTCTCCTTTGAAATAATGATTATTGAACTATATTTTTTAAATTGTATAGAATCATAATTAGTATTTAATTTATATCCCATTAATATTTTCCATGATCTTCTAAGGATTGCATTATATTTCTCTAAAATAGGATCAATGTGAAAGTGTTGAGCATGATTTAGGACTAAGAGTAATTAGAAATGTGATGGAACCTATGTAATTATTTGGATCCATATATTTATTGAGATGATATAAATCATACCCAATATATATGAGAAGAGTTAGGTTTCATATATTAGCATTGAGTAAATGATGATCTACACCTTTAACATGTTTCTTACCATCCATAAGTGATTTAATAATGAGAAGCTCTCGATATGAAGAGTTTTGATTTATTGTCTCTTTTGTAAACATATTATTAGGAGTAACCTTATAGATTGAATCTTGATTTGAAGTTCCTTTATTAATAAACTCTTTTCTTAAAATGATTTGATCTTTTTTTGTTAGTTTTACCACTGAATGGTGCTCTATTTAAGACTTTGATTTCTCTTTTTTCCCATTTTCCTTGGGAGATGTGATAATTGTATCAAGAGAAGTGTTTGAGTTATCTAATTGGTAATATAGTATTTAATTTTTTTTAATTTTTTTTAAACCTTATTGATTATAAATGGGTGCTTTGAAAATATGTTGTAGAGAATAAATATCTCTAAATTCATCCACTCCAACAAATGTAAATAATGAATGAGATAAGTATTCATCTTCATCAATGGGATTAAAATTTAACTTTCACAGTGGATCGTCTATTAGTTATTATGCATAATTTTCATCACTTCTATATTATTCCTACATTATACAATATATTTTTAAATTGATCAATAATGGTAGTTTTTTAATAGGCTCTACTAATTTTATAAGAATTGAAACTTTTTTATATTTATTGATAGGTTTTTATATTTGTGTATAAATTTGTAATTTAAAGGTAGCTTCCTTGATATGCTCTTTTATTTTAATATCATTGGTGGTATTTTATTTATTGCTTCATAATTATGCATTTTTACCATTGGAATTGGTTGATTGGGTGGTATGATAGAGACCTTATCAAATTATGATTGTGTAATTTTACAATTGAAAAGGTGCATCATCTATTGGAATTGTGTACTCATGTGTGTCATGTAAAAAATTAATGTATCTATGGAATTTCAAAGGTATATACTCCATCGAATGAATCTAAGGCCAACCCAAGAGTAGATTATATTTTGATTGGTCAAGTATAACTTGAAAAAAAGTAGATATCATTTTAGGTCCTAATATTAAATACAATGTGATAGTTCCTAGTATTATTTTTGAAGTTTTATCAAATACATTTATATTTTTATCATATTTTTGAAGATTAACCTTATTTAAGCCTAGCTTATATATGAAATAATAGATGAAAATATTTACCTTGGAACCATTATCAAACAATACATGTCAGACTACTTTTTTGTGTATTTTAATTTGAATAAATAATTGAATATTATGATTTATGATATGTTTGGGAGGTGTATCTTCCTTATAAAAATTGATAATATTGTTAATATATTTGAATTTATTCATGATAAAATCAAATTAAGTTGGTTATGTATCCCTAAGAAGAGTGGTATCTCACAGCATGGCATATAAGATATCATTTTAAGCTAGTGCTTTCTTTAATAGATTTAGAATATAAACCTTGGTTGGATTATTAAGTTATTGGTAAAAGGTAAGATACACCTTAGATTGAGAAACTTGCCTTGAAGGAGATGGATTGGGAACATTATAATTAGTGATGTTGGGTTGGAGAGGCAAGGGAAAACACCCTCTTTTAGTTTAAACAGCATGGATGTGGTAATTTAATATGAGCCTTGGATGAATAATTATAATATATTGATGAGTATAAGTATGTTGAGGGAGAAGAGGAGGAAGCACAAAATTTTGTGCACATGCTCTTTGAAATCTAGTTTTTATAAGAATTAACTTAGATTGGATATTATATTAATAAGTATTAATAGCATATATGATCTTAGGAGATAACTCAACTTGACTTTGTCAAAAGAAGTAGAACATTATTTATACCCAAGACCTATTAATTCAATAGTGCATGAAATTTTCATGCATTCTTTCCCCCAAAAGGTGACAAAAGCCTCTTTTATTGATGTTAATATTTTGTAATAATTAGTATAGGATGTGATATTTCAACAATAAAATTTGAAAAGTACAAGAAGGTATATATTATAAATTTTATCCTCTTGATTTGAATTACATATAATTTATGCCACAACATAATAAATACAATTTTGAAATTAAATACAAGATGTAACAATGAATTATATAATCCTATAGAACATATGAAATAAACCTCCATTCATTGAACCCATTATGAATATAATACAAGTAAAAATTAATAATTAAAGGGTGATATAAGCAAGGTTTGAGAGATTATGTGGATCTTAAATATAATTTCTCATTCAAAGACTATTATAGGCCCAATGTTTTAGAGCACTAACTATAGAATATAAATTGTGTCTATACCACACTTCTGATCTTTAAAGGTACAGTGAGAGTAACCTCCCTAGACAATATACTCCTCTTAAGTTTACTACAAATCAAATAGCTAAAATGGATTTATGATGTAAACAAGGGACCCTATGCATTTCCATTATACCGTGAGGTACAAGTAAACTAAAATCTATGTATAACATTTTTTAGGGCCTAATTATTGGGATAATATCCCTCACTTCATGGTGATGGTAAAACATGTCAACACGTAGCTAAAAATGATAGCTCTCTATGTAGTTTAACAACTATCATGACACACTTTCTAAAAATAAGAAGCAATAATATAAAATAAAATCTAAAAATATTTTTATGTATATAGATCAACAAATTTCAACCCAAGGTTGAAATAAAATACTTTAGTGTCAAATGTTATCCAAGGTGACAAGATAATTTTTTCAATGTCAAACTAAGATCCAAGATCTAAGAATATTGACTTGTGGTTTCATATTTGTATCCAAAGATGAATATTATTTTATTTTAGTGTCAAGAATTTATATAAATTTTTATGAAAGCTTAGGACAAAAATCAATCAAAAATCATGTAGTGTTGTAAGAAAAAAATTGAGTTCCCTAGAATGTTTATATGGTTATTTTTTTATTTAAAATTTAAATTCTAATAAATATTAAACTATTTAATGATTAATTAAAATAAAAAATAAACAAAATATAAAGGTAAAATATAATAAGATACAAAAATTGAAATGAGCTATAGATAGTAACTAGTTCAATGAAATATGCAAACCTATTTCGAATTTGACTTATGCTGACTATGTAGGTATATTGATGATATGGAGCTAACTAGAAAGATCTCTGGACTATGTCAAGTTTGAAAATAAAAAATTTTAAATTAATAGGGATAGGGCCATGATACGGTGGACAAGGGTGTACTAAGGCCTTGTATATATGATTGTGGAAACATCTAAGATATCTATATGATTAATGTTTTGTCTATGCATGTGACTATCTAATGTGGTTAATTAATTACCTATAAGTGATTATTTGTCATGTTGAAGTGCCTGTAATAAAAAACCCTAATCACTATACATAAATAAAATGGACATTAAATTCAAAATTGGGGTAATTGATCAATGGTTATAGGCAAACTATCTTCACAAAACACTACATGATCTAAGTGTTACCTACATATACCAAAAGGGCCTCAAGCTGATGTAGTTCTCCCTCCTAGAGTGAGTGAATGAATATTGATATTTGAATTATATGAATGAAAATAGTAAATTTAATTTAATTCTTGATAATGAATTCCATTAAATTTTAATAAAATAGATTCATACTTGGCCTATGACTGTTAGAATAAATCATAACTTGAATTAGAAAGATTATTACTCTTTTACTCAATGTGCAATACAATTTACAAGTGATTGATAGGTAATAGATATATGGACTTGATTTGATTATATATCAATTGAGTTGAACTATTTCCAATAATCAATCTTTCTAAAATCATGGCAGGGCCAACATGAAGTGTCTCAAATTTGAAAATTTATCGTTGGAGCATGGGAGATAAGGTTGCACTAGTGGACAAGGTTGGGTTGAAACCCTATCTGTCCTAGTGCAATATTATCCTAAAAAGTTAAATATTATTATATCTTGGTTTATATAAACTTATAATCCTAATGGGGATGTTTGAATAATTTTTTCAAGATAGTAGGTAGAATAGTGAAGGCTCTCATGGAGATTACAAGTTAATAGAATAAAGAATAGGTTAAGTAAGGTAAGTATACCAAGATTAAAAATTTTATAGCACTTAATGATTAAATTTGAGTTTATAAAATACTATAAGATCATAAAATTTATGAATATATATTGATACCCTTGAATTTTGGTGTAATGGTCAAAAATATGGTTAATTTATGTTTTAAATACTCAAACTTGTTACAACCCAATAAATTAATAGATTAGATAATTAAAAATTAATTTTTTGATAAATAAAAATTTCATTATTAGTTTAAGGGAGTGATAAATTGTATGATCCATCCCATTTAAAATTTAGTTATCAAAGTTTGAATTTTAGGAGAGTTATCAAATTTATCGGTGTGTGCTCATCTTCAAGAAAATATGTTGTAGAGGGAATAATTAAAAATGTACTTGAAGGAGACATGGTTTAATTTAATGGATTGGATTTTAATAAATTTTTTGAAATTATAGATACTAATATTTTTGTGTGAATCAAATCCCTTATAAAAATAATTCAATTTCACTTATCATTTATGAAGCATTCATTCAAACACATACATCAACCAATGTATAAACAAGCATCCACATAAGCATATAACATATGAACACAAGATATATGTGGGAAACCCTCATGGGGGATAAAATATATTTAAAAACATCTTTTAATGCACTCATATAATCAATGAATCAATATTTATTGAGTCACCAACCCCACAAGAAGCACCAACCCCTCACTAGTTAAGCACCAACTCAATTAGGCCTTTAATAAGCACCAACTTGCAAGGAGGCACCAACCCCCTAGGTTAATCAGCACAAAATAAGCCACACAAAACCTATGATTAAAATTTTACACATTTTTATTACTAAAATACTGATTATCACCTTCTTTTGTTCTTCACACTCTCATATCTCTCTCAAATAGCCTATTAGGCCTCTTCGCATAACTAGCTCTTTTATTAACAGAATTAGGTCATATGAGCTTAATCATCACCTATATAATCACTATTATAACCTCCTTAAATATTAAAAACACCTCTCTAATGTTATTTAATCCATCTACCTAATTCCTAAACTTCTATTTCATTCATTCACCAGCTCAATGTTCTAACTAGTCAAATTAGGTCTAATAGACCTTCTTCTTATACTTGACTCTTGCTTTCACATACCTTAGTCAGTAAAAAACATATCCATACTTGGATAACCCTTTTAATATATATAAAAAAACATGTTTCATAATATAAATAACCACTACACATGTCAGCCATTACTTATAAGGACTAAAACCACCATTAGGCCTAAAGATGACCTAATACAATTAGGCCTTCTCAAAGCACATGTTTCACCTTGACCACTTTAGAACATCTTGAGCATTCATAAATGGATTAAAATATTAAAAAAAAATTAAATTATACCCCTTATAATCTCACCTTAGGTTCCTAACACCATTTAGTTCATTTTACTCTTTGAACCACACCATTAGGCCTACTCACCATTAGGCCTTCTCATTACCAAAAAGATTATTTTGAATATCTGAAGCATAAAATAAACTTTGCAATATAACCAAATAAATAAATAAATATTAAAAAATATAATTTCTTAATATTCATCACCATTTCTATTATACTTCACCATATATATAAAAATACCTCAAATTGGCCACTTCCATATGCTCACTCCAAACTACAAATAGGTCTCAAAAACCAGTCAAGAACCTTTGACTTTTCACACATTAATAGGAATTTATAATTAATAAAAACACATTAAAATAAAAATATGATACATTTATAACAAATTAATATGTATTATACTCTTGAACCTTGGACAAACCACCTCATACTCATCTTTGTTAGATGACTGCTTAGAAGTGTCAAAGACTTCAAAACACAGTCATGAAAATAAAGACTTAGAATACCTATATAATCACTGTCATGAACTTAAAATGGGTTTATATGATACTTAAAAATAACTTTAACATATTTAAATAAATATATTATAATTTTTAATATCAATATTGGTCTTATAGACCAATCTCATGGTTTCACTATTCATAAATCTCACTGTGTTAGATAAGTCAATTTGAGATCAACTTTCTGCCATACACAAGATTATTAAAAACTTATGTCCATTATGTATATGTGTTATAGGTATTTAAAAGTAACCCATTTAAATTGGATCCATCCCTAATCCATGGCAACACATCCCTAATCTCATTCCCACTTCTACCTATTTTTCTCACTAGGCCTTTTTAGCAATATGTCAACTTATATGACCAGTTTAGCATATTTGAAGTTTTTAACTTTCTCATAAAACACAATGGGAATAATATATAATTATAAATCTTCAACCTCCATAAAATTTCATGCTTTGACATTATCAACCCTACCTACTATAGCAAATTTCAAAGAAACAAGGGAATTCTTGTAGCTTTCACTCACTCATCTAATAGACCAATGCCACCTGGAGGTGCATGAGAGATTAATATATATGATCCAATAATAAAAATAGGTAATAAAATTAATTATAATCCATTTCTATCAAAATATTCCATATAAGTTTATTATTAGGGTTTTAGAGAGGGTTTAGACTACCTTCCATTCTTAACAATTGTTCATGAAGCTTAGGCCCTCAACCTAAAAATTAATTCCAAAAAATTTAATATATGACCCTTACTCAACTACCATGAACTACTTGGATCCTCATGTAAATGTTTCACATTTCAATTATCCTAATAACATCCTTCTTAGGTTTTCAAATATCATTTTATGCACATAGAAAACCTCAAAACCACATTTCATGCTTTCTCCTTCAGAATTTGACCTTAAACTTGGTAAACACATTTTTCATAGATTTTCACACCTATGAAACTACTCTAATGAGATATAACACCTTGTAAATTAAACTTGAACCCTCCTTAGGCCACACTAGGTCTATTTGCTCACTAGGCCTATACTTGTAAGTCACACTTAGACCTTGAATACACCTTGAAACCTCTTGCACTACTCTCAACACCTCATACCCATGTAATAAAACCTCATAAAATTCTCACACACTGATTTACATCCTTCATAGATCTTGATAACACCTCAAGACTCTTCATTAGGTTAGGGAAAGTTTAGGACTAGTCTGGTTATATGCTTAGGCTTAAGACATTACCCCTAAAGGTTTACCTTGAAAATTTATTGAGTGTTTCTATACTTCATATGTATTCTTGGTCATCTTTAAACATCCATTAATACATGTGTGTATCCATCTTACCATACCACCATCATCATACACATACTCATGATATGACAATGTTCCTTAAGACTAGTGCTCAAAAGTATGCATACCTTGTTTCTTGATCTTGACCTTGATATGTCATCACCCTCAGAATAATTACAAAGTTTCCTTCAAATTATCTCTTATCATAATACTCATTGTCACATAACGCTTCACCATGCATGACATCAACTATGACCTTGACATTAATGACATCCATCTGTAATTGGACATCAATGACAACATTTATGCCATAACACCAATAATAGGAACATGCCTCAAAAATATCCCCCTTTTTCATTGATGGAAAACACTCAAAAAAAGTCAATCATTCTCATCTCCCCAAGCTATATCTCTATAAACTAACCTTTCTCCCAAACTATAACTTTCTCCCCCTTTGAAATTAATGATAAAGGGTCATCTCTTAATAACTATTAGATCCTTAGACATGGAAAAACACATTTTCTCTCCAAACAAGATCAGTCTCTTTCCCAAAAAATCAACACATAGAAATGTTCCCCCTAAGCTTATGTATAAATCATAAGAGGCCTTCATACACTCAGATGCATCTTCAAATATTGAAAACACTGAAATGAATAATGTGAACATACAACAAGCTCCCCCCTTTGTTATTATACTTGATACCCTCATAAGAGCACTTAAAATTTTCAATCCAATCTCACTATGGATATAGGAAACTCACATTATTGCATAGTCAACCACCTTTAAAAATATCATGAAACCAATTTCAAACCTCAACATAGATCAGGATCATAACCAACTAACTTCATGAACACATTGGTCTTATAGACCAATCCATAACTCAAATTTTATTCATGACTACTACAGATATTCTTGGCAAACACACATACTCTTGGACCATGATTGGCTCCCCTTATCTGCATGATGTATTCAAACATTATCATGAATGTGACTTGGTTTGATCAAGTCATCATACAAATAATTTTTAACCGACTCTTGCAATCACACCTCCAACAGACTATTGACTAAACTTTGGATCTAAAACAAAGAACACAAATCTCCCTTTAAGACAAAGCATCCTTCATAGTTCTACTCACTATGTGAGTGCCTCCATAAAGCCTAATGGAGTCATATTTTCTCTAGGGTACTAAAACAACATAAACTTAGGATATTCTTAGATCTCCATGTCCTCACTAGACTGAACTTTCTTCATGATCCTCTTTGGCTTGACCTCTTCAATATCCATTTGAATAACATTCTAACTTCATCTATTTATCTTGACTCCTTCATCCACAACATGAGATTATAGGGAGAATTATTGACAATCTTTTACATCTAAACTATGTTCCACCATGGAAAATAGTCCACTTAGACTTGCATACTAATTGTCATTCACCCTAGCTACCTTTGGTTTCCATTCATTGTCTTGTTTTTCTTTCTTGCACTCTAGGGGCCTCAATATTCTTGTTTTGACTTGAGAATCCATGCTTACAAAACTTTAAAATTTGACCAACCTCTTGAAAATTAGAACACACTATTATTCTTTATGGAAACACACCATTACCCATACCTTTTGATTGATGATTCTCCTCATAGTTCTATGCATATTCAATCTTGAAGGGTCTTCTATAATTCCTTAATTTATGAATAAATTGGTTACATGAATAACAATAACCATTGAAAGGATTAACATACCTTATAGCATTAGGTTGCCTAATAGGATTAGTCTTCATTCTACTAGCACCATCATTCCTTGATTTACCATTTACCTTTAAGTTTTGATTTTCCTTGATCACATTAGTATTCTTATTTTGGTCTCCATTGAAATCAAGGCTTATTTTATCATTAACAGTCTTTTAGCTACTTAGGATGTTTTCTAGATCATTGGTACTCTTTTCAAACTTCACAAAGGAATTTACCTTACTTGATGCCTGATCCAACTCAGATCTTAAAGAATATACTTTAGTTACATACTTGGCATATTCTTCTTATTTAGTCTTTAGGCTTGTAGTCACAATCTCAATTTGAGACTCCACCTTTTTGACTATTTATTCTTTTTCCTTTGAATTGTTACTCAATCTATCTTTAAACAAATTGATTTGTTCCTCATAGTATTTGATAAGAGGCCCCATCACCTTACTCTTCTTTTTCACCATCTTTAATTCTTCTAGAGCATTCATCAACTCAGCATCAAAGTCCACCTCATCTTTTACTTCATCTGAATCACCAATAGTGCCTCCAAACCATATGGACTCTTCTTGATTTGAACATCTTACTTCCTTAGCCATGAAGAGAACTTTATTGAAATCAAACGCCTTCATTATCACTCTAAAAATCACTTATTTTAATATCATTAGATGAGTTGTAGTCTTCCTTGGTGTAAAAACTTATTTTTGTTCTTAAAAGACTCCTTTTTGTCATCATACTTTTTAAAACTTTTCTTGCTCTTATTTTCATCAGCATGCTCTTCATCATCCTTTATCTTATGCTTATGAGGGCATTTTTTATCAAAGTGTCAAATTTATTCATAATTAAAGCACTTGAAGGGTAGTTTACCCTTGTATTTATTTGAACCAATTTTCAACTTTCTTACAAACATAGCTATCAACTCATCATAATCACTATCATAAACATCATTATCTTTGACTTTATTACCTTGTGTCTTCTTCTTCATTGACTTCTTTTCTACCTTTAATGTATCTTCCTTCTTTGTGGGTCTTCCTTCACATATCCTCATCTCGTAGGTTGTTAGGGTGTTGTGAAGTCCATCCATCTCTAGCTTGTCTATATATTGCATCTCTTCAACCATAGACACTTTAGAATCAAACTTAGGATTTAGAGATCTCAGTACCTTTTGAAAAATATTAGACTCTTTCAATCTTCACCTAGGCCTATTATGATGTTGAGCACTTCATCAACCCTCAATAGGTAGGCTGTAATGGTCTCATCTTCATTCATCTTTAGTCTTAAAAAATGTCTTCTATGAGTTTGTAATTTAGCCAAATTGACCTTTGAGCCTCCCTCATGGATAGTATTCAACGTATCCCACATCTCTTTGGAAAACACATAGTGCATCACCTTCATAATCTCTGCCTCTGATAGTCCACAAAGAATACCATTCATTGTTTTTTAATTGTTATAACTAGCCTTCTTACCTAGTGCATATGTAGGGGAAATAGAGGGTGTAGTATATCCATCCAAAATTGATTTCCAAAAATCATGACCTTGATACATCAAATTTTTTCTCATCTTGATAGTCCAAAAATCATAATTAGATCTATTAAATAATGGATCCTTGCTTGTATAGAAACCCCCTTATGCTTGACTAACCATCTTCACTTGCTTAGGATATACTTTAGGATATTAAGCCTAATTCAAAGGACTTGATCTAATAAAAATTATTCTAATCACATCTACTGATAGGGAGGGGTGAATCAATTCCCTTAAAACAATCATTCAATTTCACTTATCATTCATGAAGTATTCAATCAAACACATACATCAACCAATGAATAAACAAGCAGACATATAAGCATATAACATATGAACACAAGATATATGTGGGAAAAAATTATAGGGTATAAAACCCACTAAAACATATCTTTTAATATATTACTATAAGTAATGAATCAATAATTAGTGAGGTAATAACCCTTCCCTAGTCAAGCACCAACTCAACTAGGCCTTTAGCAAGCACTAACTTACAAGGAGGTACCAACCCCCGAGGTGACTCAAGACCAAATCATCAAAATATAAACTTAAATAACCTTTTGAAACATTTTTATTACTAAATTGATGATGATAACCTTATTTTTTTCTTCACACTCCCTTATCTCTCTCAAACAACCTATTAGACCTCTTCACTCAACTAGCCCTTTTTTTGATAGAATTAGGTCATATGACCTTGATCATCATATATATAATCATTTTTAAAAATTCATGAAATATTAAATACACCTATATTATGGTCTTTAATCCTTCTACCTGGTTTCCAAACTTCTATTTCATTCGTTCACCACCTCAATGTTCTAACTACTCAAATTAGGTCTATTAGACCTTCTTCTGACACTTGACTCTTGATTTCACATACCTTGGTCAGACAAAAACCTATTAATACTTGGATCACCCTTGGAATAGATCAAAAAACACATTTCATAAGATAAAATACCACTACATATGTCATCCATTACTCATAAGGACTAAAACCACCATTAGGCCTAAAGGAGACCTAATACAATTAGGCCTTCTCAAAGCACACATTTCACCTTGACCACCTTAGAACATATTGAGCCTTTATAAATTGATTAAAAAATTATAAATAATTAAATTATACCCATCATAATCTCACCTTATGTCCCTAACACCATTTATATCATTTAACTCTTTGAACCACACCATTAGGCATACTCACAATTAGGCCTTCTCACTGCCAAAAATATTGTTTGAATATCTGAAGCATACACTCAAATTTGCCACATAAAAAAATAAAAAAAATAACTTATTAAAAAATTTAATATCTTAAAATTAATCACCATGTCCATTATACTTCACCATACATATCAAAAGACCTCAAACTTACCACTTCTATGTGCTCACTCAGAACTGTAAATAGGCCTTGAAAATCAATCAAGAACCTTTGAATTTTCACCTCTTCATAGGAATTTATCATGAATTAAAAAATGAACCTATTAAAAATATATAAAAAATTCATATGCATTATACTCTTAAAATTTGGACAAATCATCTCATACTCATCTTTGTTAGATGACTACTCAGAACTATTAAAGACTTTAAAACATAGTCATAAAAACAAAGACTTAGAACACCTGTAGAATCACTTTAAAGAAATTAAAATGGTTTTATATGATCCTTAATCATCCTTAAAATATATTAAAATAAATATATTATAATTTCCAATAACAATATTGGTCTTATAGGCAAATCTCATGGTTTTAATGTTTACAGACCTCAATGTGTTTGATAAGTCAATTTGAGATCAACTTTCTGACATACACAAGCTTATTTTTAAAAAAATTCCATTATTAATATGTTTTATAGGTATTTAAAAATAACCTAGTATAATTATATCCATCTCTAATTCATGGAATCATATCCCTAATCTCCTTCCCACTTCTACCCATTTTTCTCACTATCTTTCTCAATGGGCCTTTTTAATGATAGGTAAACTTCCATGACTATTTTATCATATTTTAAGTATATAAATTTACTATAGACCACAATTTTAATAAAATATAAGTCTCAATCTTAAACCTCCATCCACTTTCATGCTTTGACCTGGTCAACCCTGCCTATTATAGTATTTTTTTTAGAAATAAGGGATTTCCTATAACTTCCACTCACTCATCTGATAGACCAATGCCACTTAGAGGTACTTGAGAGAGTAATATACATTATATAATCATAAAACTAGGTAATATAATTAATTATAATCCATTTATATCAAAATATTCCATATCAAGTTATTGTTAGGGTTTTAGAGAGGGTTTAGACTACCTTCCATTCTTAACAATCATTCATAAAGCTTGGGCCCTCAACCCAGAAACTAATGCTAATAAATTTAATATAGTACCCTTAAATAATTAATATGAACTGATTGTATCCTCATGTAAAGGTTTCATGTGTTAATGAGCATAATAAAATCCTTCTCGAGTCTGTAATACCTCATTCGATGCACACAAAAAACCTCAAAACCATATTTCATGATTTCTCTTTTAGAATTTGACCTCAAAATTGGCCAAAACACTTTAAAAAAATTTCACACCTCTAAAATTTATCTCATGATCTCTATCATCTTAGAAACTAAACTTGACCCCTCATTAGGCCACACTAGGTCACTTTGCTCACAAGGCCTATACTTGTAAGTCACATTTAGACCTTGAACACACCTTGAAACCTCTTTCACTACTATAAAAACCTCATAATCATGTCATAAAACCTAATTAAATTCTCACACACTAATTTTCATCCTTCATATATCTTGATAACACCTCAAGACTCTTCATTAGGTCAGGCAGAGTCTAAGACTAGTCTGGTTGCATGCTTATGCTTAAGACCTTACCCCTAAAGGTTTACCTTAAAACTTTATTGAGTGTTTTAAAACTTTATATTCATTTTTTGGAATCCTTTAACATCTAATCATACCTATGTGTATCTATCTTACTAGACCACCATCTTCATACACATGCTCATGATATGACAATGTTCCTTAAGACTAGTTCTTAAAAGTATGCATAACTTATATTTTTATCTTGACATTGACATGTCATTAACCTCAAAATAATTAATAGGCTGACTTAAAATTCTCTCTTTTTGTAATACTCCTTGTCACATACTACTTCACCATTCATGACATCAACTTTGACCTTGACATTAACGACATCCATCTTGACCTTGAAATCAATGATAACATTTATGCCATGACACCAATAATAGTACATACCTTAAAAACATTTTGTGTGAATATTGATATATTATTTATACCTATTTTTAAATTATGGATCACTCATATAATGGCTTGGTATGAAATTAGGTGACATAGATGGTTCTCTGATGGATGTTATATTTAAAGAGATACCTGAAGAGGTCAAGGTCAACATTTAGGATGAATTCAAAGATTGAAACTTTATATGTTATATAAATTTTATTTTTATTCCAATAATAAAAATAATTCCAAAAATATGATTGAAATATCCTACAATTCTCTAAAATGTCAAAAATTAAACTCCACCCTAACCAGTTCGTCATATCAAAAAGTTGATGAGTATAAAAATGGTCATTTTTCTAGATGAATTGGATAATTTGTAATATCATTACTATAAATTATAATGTCTCAAAAAAAATCATTTTTTTAATCACATTTCTATGGTGTAAAACTAGAACCTTGAATGAAGAGGCCAAAAATAGATTTGTGTTATATGCATTAACAACAAATGTCATCTTTAATGTGGGTGAATAATATATGGAGTTACTTAAAATTATATTTTATGGGATGTATGTCTATCATAATGCATGTAAAAATCTTATGGATACCCAAGGAACGTCTTCTATAGTCATAGATCTGACTAGATAAATGGTGATAGGCATGTAGAAAATGGTAAAACTAGGAAAGAGAAACAAAGGTCAAATATCACCATAATAATTTCTTACATATCAAGAATCATTGAGATAAATTCTAATATTTATCCACATATGGCTCATTCTAGAGGACATGATGGAATCAAAGTTCCTCAAAGACTACTTATTACATCCTATACCCATAATTTAATGCAAAAGAAGTGTAAATAGGAGATCAAGTTTTTTAACCTTCCTCCTATGTCATAGCCAAACTTTAGTAAAATAATGAATGAAAAAAATTCAACATGTACCTTTGACTATACAATAAATTTAGAGTCACCACATGCCTAAAAACCCACTCAAAACTTGAAGAGGAAAAAAATGGCACAATGAATATATTCAAATGTGTCATGCACATTAATATTCCTACATATTTCAATTAAATGAAAAACCTCAAGGATTATTTAGAATTGTTCATGATAAAATGGACAAAATGAAATTTTCCATACCAAGGATGAGAAAGAAAACAAAGTCACAAAGTAATATTATGAATAGCCTAGTTACTTTGAATAATATGCTCACATATGGACATAATACTTTGGGGGTTTGCCACTCAGGGATATGATTTGTTAAATGTGGATAAAACTACACAATCACATCATTAGCTTTATGATATAGGAAGCTTGAATAAGATTAGTCAATAATGAATACGGGAATTTATTACATAGTAGTGGATTATCAAAACATCCATTGCATGATACACTATTACAAAATAAAGTGCATGAAAAATTCAAAGGGTAATAGGAAACATTTGTCCATTTTGAAACAATTAGTATTTCTAGTACAAACACTTCATTAAAACAATAGACACCAATCCTCTACTTGAAATTAAATAATTCTTTGAGTGACAATAAGAATTGTACCCTATTTTTATTTACATCCATAAAATAAGAATAGTATTCAACATTGTGTATGTAATATTTATTTCAGTGGGACACATTCATGAGGATATAGATGGGACTTTTGGTAGATTAGTTGTATTATTATGGAAATTAGAAAAAAAATCTTTGCCATGTATCATGGAAATATATTGAACATGTCAAGAGGGATCAATTTCATTCACTCCTTACCTTATTGAGGAAGTGTAAAACTTCAAGGCCATTGTGGATCCACACTTGTTGTATATAAACCACAACATGGTTGGTATTATCAAACCTAAGATATTCAAGTTCCATGTTGTGGTTGGTATACTAGTGTTGTAATATAAAAAACACTAAAATATATACAATGGTCTCTTGTAATCCTAATTTGGCATGTAAAATATAATGGTGAGCTAGACTTTTTGAAAGGGAAACTTCCTCTAGAATTTTTCAAAGAACTCAAAGAGATGAAATATCTGAAAAGGGGAAAATACATATATTTAACATTAGGGGAAAATTACAACAAGCAAAGGTGGAGAATATTAACTTCTAAAGATAACGTATTGGGAAAATATTTTGTGTGCTTTGAATAAACTATTTGTAAATTTTAGCAGGATGTTAGATGTTTATTTTCCACAAATAATACAAGATAAATACATATATGGCCAAATAATAGGAGTTGTAAATTTTTACATGGAATACTACATTAATCAAAATTTCCTAAGTATCAATGATATTTGTATTAGGCTTATTTGTAGATGATGGATGGATGTGTATGGGATATGGATGATTTTAGTATATCAATTAAATTAAAATCAAAGCATATGTATGGGAAGGGAAGATGGGGATATTTACCTTAAACTAGAATGCAAGAATGTGGCTAAAAAGGTGAGAATCCAATATTGGAACCCTATAGGGAGAGCAGAAAGTGTAACATTGTATTAAGATTGTTTAAGCTAAATAAAACATGGACCAAATATGATGAAATTAAACATAATATATATGTGGATAGTTTTTTTTCCTCTGACAACATACCCTAATTTCATCATTGAAATTATAGAACCTCTTTTTACTCAAGAGTCCGATCTTATTCCTTTTGAGGAGTTTGGTGGTTTGTTTGTCTGAGGTCCTATGTTTGGTTTAGTATTTAAATTAAATTAAGGTTTGAGCTTCTATTTTTATCTTATTTCAATGGGTTTCCTCATCTCAGCCTTAGAATTTCATGTTTTAAACTAATGAATGTAAACATTGGTCTATGGAGTGATAATGTTTAAAATTGAACAATATTTTATATTTAAAAACTCTTCTATTATTTATACCATTAGACCTAATTATAAAATAAATATGAGTATAAATATTAAGTTAGGACTTTGTAATGGTGTATTTGGGTTTAATCAACTAAGTCAATATAATGCCTCATTATAAATATAGTCAGTTTTGAACTTTAGGCTTTGATGTAATCAATTGGGCTCTTAATATCTATAGTTGAATCTTTATTTAAATTGATAGTTACCTTTCTAAAATCTTGGTCAATCTATGAAAATTCCTCTCCTTTTAAATAAAAAATAATTATTTATTTATGCATGTTTCCTTTTATCAAAATATTCACTTTTGGATCCCTAAAGATGTAGTCTTTTTTGTGAAATTTTGCAAGTTTAAGTAATTTTGTTCTACATCCTTAGATTCTGACATATATCATCATTGGGATGATCAAGAAATGAAAAAAGGACAGTCATTTTTATAAAGTTTTTATGAACCCCTAAACCTTGATATCATGCCACATGGCATGATCCTGGTGATCTATCCTGGCTAAGGAGTTAGAGATCCAATGAATGCCCCCAGGTCCAAAAGGCATGAGATGGTGTTATGTGGTACCATCTCAAGAGCTTGAAACTTGGAGGGTAGTATATGATTAGTAAAAAATTTCATGATAACCCAAGGTCCTGTGATGATGCCATGTGGAATCATTGAGGGGACTTGGGATCTTGGGTGATGAATAAAGTTATGGGAGACTTCAATAGAGAATAAAAGGTCTTATGTGCCTTGAAAGCCCATGATGTCATCATGTGGTGACATTTTAGAAGCCTAGGATCACATGGACAAGGTATCAATTAATGGGAGGCTCTAAATCCCATCTCTCTTAGATGATTCCACATGGCATCATCCCATGACTTAGGGGAACCAAAAATGTAACAAATCCCATAGAAGCTCAGTGAATCTTGGATGAAGGATGCATGACTAGGAGATTTATAACTAGGAGGTGGTGATTGTCAAGTATATCAACATTCTAAAAGAAACAAATATATAAATTCCACATGCCTATAATAGATCTTGTGGATCCATAAATAAATCATGGGGAGCTAAGGTAAAATTGGTGAAAAACATACAAAAGGGCCTAGAATCAATGATGAAGGGATATGTGGCCAAATATTATGGTTTCAGTGGTAATAAAAAGCTAAGTAAATAAAGGAGGGCCTACATAGATAATAAAAATAGGTTGGGAAAATTCCAAGTGGTAAAATTTCTAACCAAATATGGCAATGCTAAACCTACTGAGCCACATAGACATGCCAAGTCATTTAAAGGACCTAGAACTCAAATTGGATAGCCTATTTTGTTGTTAAGGCCAATAAAAAACCAATAAAGGGTTGTTCAATTATTTTAAATGGCATATTTCAAAGTGTAATTATTGGTATTTTAGTAGAAGCAACATAGGTAAATGCAAATCATCTAATGGCATGGATCATAGTGTAACATGAATCTAGAGATCAATCAACTTAAATGCAAGTATTGAGGCTTTAATGTAAAAATGATAGACTTGAATAAAAATTATCTATGAAATTAATCAAAGGCATGGCCAAGGGGTATGAGACAGGGTTGTCTTTAATGGCAATATGGCCAAGGTCTAAAAAAAGAATATAAAAAGGTAGAATTTGATCATGAATGAGAATGATGTCTAACTATCAGAACATGGGCATGTTGGTAAATCTATCAGAAACCATAGGTACTCTACTACTTCTCTAATCTCATCCACCTTCATTAATCAGTAATGAATATCTTTTAACTACCCCACTAGTGGGAAATTAAAATTTTAATTGAGATCTCCTTAGACTAAGGTCTATAAAGGATTAGATTTCCATTGTAATAAAGGTTGGATCCTTTTAGTTTTAGTGGTAGAGTAGTTGCCCAAACATGTTTGAATTCTCAATAATTAGTAGACCAAGCATTTTTCATGCTTTTATAGGGTATTCTTTTCCTTAATGTTATGAAAGTGAAGTTTTTAATTAAATTAATCATTGTGATAAATACCAATATTGGTACTCAACTAATACATATTTATATTTTGATTGTTGTTGATTCAAGTGGTCATTTCCTACACATGTATATGGTGGTTATGTTCTCCTTTGATTGCAGTAACTTTCCATCAAACTCTTACACCATCCTTATAGTTAGATTTATGCTAGGTATGGCTCAAATAAGGATGGGTTCCATGGGGTTTGTTTAAATAAAAAATTTAGCTCCATCTTTATGGAAACAGGCTTCTTTTCCCTTTTCTCCCCTTTATTTTTTATTTCTTTTTATAGTGGTGTTAGTTTAGATCTTGGGTATTGATGAAGGTAATTTGAATCTAAATGTCAATCTTAATTGCTAAATGTTATTTATATTATTGTATCCATATTTTTGAATTCACTTTTATGTACAATGGACGTGTTTTGAATCAGTTGCATGTCATGGTCAACTTCTTCTGTTTTGATTTCCTATGTAAGAACATTCATAATTTAGTGATTTATTTAAAATGTTCTAAATAAGATCATTAACTAAAATGGACACAATGAGCTAGTTGAGTTACCTTTCATACAAAGACATGGTAACTAAGACCTTAGGGAGATTTTTTCACATAAATATCCTTTCAAGAGAGATAGGTCCTAACAACCCCTACCTAAGTTGGTGTGTCAAAATACCTCTCAACATATTGGCACTAGAAAGAGTACCTTGAAGGAATATTTTATAGATTTAATATTTTTACCCATCCTTTATAATTTATCCATTGTGGTGTGATTCAAACACATGCAAAAATGAATATTGGCACTAGAAAGAGGGCTTGAGCTAGACTATTTCAGATTTATCCCTTATTTTTAAGATATTTTCCTAGTAGTCCAATGGCCTTATCTTGGATAGGAGGATGTCTCTACACTATTAATATTCTAGGGCCTTCCCATTATTTGCCTAAAGATCCCTATGACTTATACTTAAATTTTATACCTAATGGGATCAAATCTACAAAGGATCACCTTAAGGTATTTGAAGATTCCATATCATAACTTGAATCCAGCATGAGGATGTGGCTTGTCACATATTCCCTTTCTCCCTATATGAAGTTGCATATTCATGGTATCTTGACTTACTAAATAGTTTCATAACCTCACGAGCCATATTTTAAAATCTATTCCTTAGCCAATTTAGTGTGACCACTGATCATGCTACCCTATACTAATTTTTTTCTACAACCCATAGAGAGCCCAAACAACCCATTAGTGTGTTCAACCATATATTCCATCATCTCTATAGAAGGTTAAAAGACACTCTCTTACAAACTGAAGCTATTACTATCAAATTTTACCTTATAATGTTATATGCATTAACTAATATGTTTGTAACTAAGAACCCAACTACTTTTTCATCCTTGGATTTGGCTTGATAAGAGGATTTCACTATCAAACCAAAATCAATGACTCAAGAATTTAGTATCGAACCTTCCTATTAATTGGAATAATAAGGCATTTACACCCAAGATCCTTTGAATTATCTACCTATAAGTCAAAAAATGAAACAATTTATGCTTATCAATGAAGCATTACCCATGATTATAACCAATATAGTCAACCAATGGATCAGTTTGTGAAAGATAATCAAGTATTTTCTCAATATTGTGATCAAAGAAACCTCCTAGAGATGAATAAAAACCCTACTATTGATTTTAGTGCATTTGATTCTATAAATTTAGTTTATAATCAGCAAGTTATTTTTATTCATGATTTTAGTCAAGTTTATTTTTATGCTTTCACTAATTACATGTAATTTATTTTGGGAGGACATCAAATGATGAACAATCCAAGCTATTAGGCTACATACCCATACACACTATTTGATCCATATTAACATGGATATAGAGCTAATATTGATATGATTATGCACATGGATAATGTCTCATTTCACAATCTTAATCCATTATTTGAGGGCTATAATAGTGTTGATGCTGAGGAAAAAGGTTTGTAGGTTCATGTGCCTAATCAATTGAATGATGAATGAAGAGTATATTTGTATGTAGATGACATGAATGGTACTCAAAATCTCGAAATAAAAATCTAAATTGTATGAACTTCCATCATTATTTTATATTTTTAGATTTGTAACGGCTAATTATTTAAAATAGAATGTGTGAATTTAGAAATGTTTATTTTCTTTCCTAAAGCCATCATATAAATAAATGAAATATTTGAGGAAAAATGTAGAACTATCCTAATTTAGATTTTTCTTATTTATCATGACCTTTCTAATTTTCCTTTTACCCATGGTTTAGTCCCAACCCTCTATGGATGAAATGCAAAATCTCCTTTCAAAGAAATAGAGTTAAAAAATGCAAAAAACTAAAATAATATCCTTAAAAGGGTGATATTGGTACCCTCCACTACAATCTTTCTAGCTTGGCTAGAAGTGTAGCAAGGCCTTCATAAGGGACCATAGGTATCTCTATCAAGGATATAGACACATGTTTGGTAGTAGAGGAATGCCCATACCATTTCCCCTTGAGCCAAATCACTAAAAAATTTCCCTCATAAGTTTTGGTTTTAAGCAAATTATAATTATGTTGTGTGAATGCATATCAAATGATATAATCACTAAAAACACACATTGAAGGTATTTTGACAAATTTGCAACTAAGTATGCCATGTGTTGAGGTAGAATTTAGTGCTTCTTTTTTTTAGATTTTGTCTTGGGCAATTATTTGTTGCTAATTTTTGTTGCTTGGGTGTCAATATTGAGATTTTAGATTCTTAAAATACTATGTAGTATTTTTTAATAGATTCTCCATTTTTTTACCTCCAATAACATGCCCTAATTTTTTTCACTAAAATCATGGAAGCTCTTTAAGCTTGGGAGTCTGGTATTCTTCCTTTTTAGGAGTTTGGTAGTTTTTTTGTCTAAAGTCCTTTATTTGGTTTGATGTTTAAATGATCTTAAGGTCTGAGCTTATAGTTTTATCTTGTTTCAATGGGGGTTCTTAGCTCAACCTCAGAATGTCATGTTTTAAACTATTGAATGTAAACCTTGGTTTATGGATTAATGATTTTTAAAATTAAACAATATTGTATTTTGAAAAAATCTTATATTGTTCATATCATTAGACCTAACTAATAAATAAATCTAAGTTTCAATATTAAGTGGGACCTTTTTAATGGTTTATTTGGGTTTAATTGACTAAGTCCTTATAATGTCCCATTATAAAGATAGTCAATTTTGAATTTTAGGTTTTGATGTAATTAGTCAGGCTCTTAAAATCTTCAATCAAATATATATTTAAATTTATAATCAACTATATGAAATCATGATCAAGATATGAAAATGCCTTATTTTTTAAATAAAAAATTGTTTTATATTTATTCATGCTTCCTTTCATCAAATTATTCACTTTTCAATCCCTAAATACTATCTTTTTGTGAAATTTTGAAGGTATAAATAATTTTCTTCTTCGGCCCTAGATTCTGACATTGTCATCATCATGGTGATCAATGAATGGGAAAGGGATTTATTCATTTTTATAAATTTTTCATGAATCCCCAAGCCTTGAGATCATGCTACATGGCATGATCCTAGTGACTTGGCCTAATAGGGAGAAGGAGATCCAATGAATGCCCTTGGGCCCTAAAGTCCCAAGATGGCATTATGTGGCATCATCTCGAGAGCCCATAACCCAAGAGTTATCGGTGATCATAGCTAAATTATTTAAGATCCCAAGGTTTCATGATGATCCCATATGGCATCATTATGAGGACTTAGGAGCTTAGGTGATTAATAAAGTGTCAAGAGACTTCAATGGATAATAAAAGGTCCTATGGGCCTCAAAGGCCCATGATGTCACCACATGGTGACATCATAAGATCCTTGATTTTATGAATCCTAACACATTAGGATGATGCCACATGGCATCATCTCATGAGCAAAGGGGCCTAATAAGGTAATGAATCTTGTGGGATCCTAGTAAATCTTGGATGAAGGATATATGGCCAAGATATCTATGCCCAGGATATGGCAATTAGAGAGTAGATTGATGACTTAGGAGAGACCAAAATAGAAAGGTCATGTGGTTGGTATATAGTATGTAGAACTATAAATAAATCATATGGAGCTAAGGCACAACTAACTAAAAACATAGAGAATTTCTTGAAACTAATGGTGAAGGGCCATGTGGCCAAATCTTATGGGCTCATTGGGAATAAAAAGCTAAGAAAATAAAGGAGGCCTTACATGACCATAAAAAGGAGCTGAGGAAAAGTGATAGTGGTGAAAACATTGGCCAAATATGGAAATGTAGAACTTGATGCACCATGTATACATGTCAGGTTATTAAAAGGACCTAGAACACAAATTTTATGGCCCATCTAGCTGTCAAGGACATCAAGAAACCAAGAAAGGGTTGTTATTTTATTTCAAATGATAAAATTTAATGTGTAGTTGTTGGTAGTTTAGAAGAACTGATAGAGTCAAATGTAAATATACTAATGGCATGGAGTAGAGTGTAACATGCATCTGGAGATTAATTGACTTAAATGCAAGGACTAAGCCTTTAATGTAAAAATGATATACTTTAATCCAAAGCATTTGTGACATTGATAAAAGGCATGGCCAAGGGGTATGAGACAGGGTTGTCTTTAATGGAAATATGGCCAAGTTCTACAAAATGATTATAAAAGGGTAGAATGTGATCATGAATGAGCTCAATGTCTAACTTACAAAACATGGGCATGGTGGAAATATTCCATAAACCATAGGCACTTTACTAATTCTCTAATCTCAACTACCTTCACCAATCATTAATGAATATCTTATAATTTCCATGTTAGTGGGAATTTAAATTTAAATTTAGATCTCCTTGGACTAAGGTTTATAAATAATGAGATTTATGTTGTAATAAGGGCTAGGTCCTTTCAGTTTTATCATTATATTAGTAGACCATACATGTTTGGATTATCCATAGTTAGTAGACCAAGAATTTTTCATGTTTTTCTAGGGTAGTATTTTCCTTACTACTATGCAAGTGAAGTCTATAATTAAATGATCATGCCAAATATAAATATTGTTAATAAACTCACACATCTTTAAACTTTTATTTTTATGGACTCAAGCGGTCATTTCATACACATGTATGTGGTGGTTATTCTCTTACTTTCTCATAGTAACTTTACCTGAGTCTTTTCACCATCCTTCTTATTGGATTTGTGTTAGGTTTGGCTCAACTAAGGATTATTTCCATGGGGTTTTCTCAATTAGACATTTTAGATCCATCTCTATGGATATAGGATTATTTTCCATTTTCTCCCCTTTCTTTTGTATTTCTTTTTATAGTGGTGTTAGTTTAGATCTTGGGTATTAATGAATATAATCTGAATCTGATTGTCAATCTTGATTGCTCAATCTTTGTTTACTATTTCTATTGCACTTTGGTATATATGTGGGTATTAAACATGTTTGAATTAGTTAAAGTTCATGCTTAATATGTATGTTAGATCCCTAGGCATTAGTTCTTAGTTTATTGCATATGGTTAGCCTAAAGTCTTCCAAACATCCCCCTTATATGGAATGGTCCACAATGAGCCAATTGGGTTACCCTACATTCTAAGACCTAGTAACCTAGACCTTAGGGATATTTGTCCACACAAATCTCTTTTTAAGAGAGATAGGGCCTAAAAACCCATGCCTAAGTTAGCATGTCAAAAATGCCTCTCAACAAATTTGTGCTAGGAGGGCCTTGGGCCTTGAAGGAATATTTTATTGATTCAATCTTGATGACCCTCCTTTCCACTTTCTCCATTATTGTGGGCTTCCAACACACACACCAATAGAGATTGGTTCTAGAAAGAGGGCATGAGTTGGATTGTTATAGATTTATCTATTATTTTTAAGAGTTTTATCTAGTAGTTTAATGGCCTTAGCTTGCTTAGGAGGATGTTCTTAGCATATTAATATTATAGGGCAATCTCCTAATTTCTGTAAAAAATTGTATGACTTTTGCTAAAAATGTATACCTAATGGGATCAAAATTATAGAGGATAACCTTCAATTATTTAAAGATGCCATAGTTAGAAATAGAATATATCATGAAGATATGGCTTATCACATATTCCCTTAATCTTTAGATGAAGCTACATATTCATGGTATATTGGATTACTAGAAAGTTACATAACCTCATAGGCCATATTTGAAATCTATTCCTTAATCAATTTAGTGTGCCCATTAACCCTTCTAACCTATACCAACAATTTTCTATAGCCCATAAAGAGCTCAACAAACCCATTAGTGTGTTCAACCATAGATTTCATCGACTTTGTATAAGTTTAAATAACACTATATTACAAATTGAAGTGGTTGTTATCAAATTTTACCTTAGAACATTATATCCATTGACTATTATGTTTGTAAAAAAGAACTCAATTGATCTTTCATCCTTAGCTTTGGATTTTCAAGAGGATTTTGTAGACACCAAAATCGTGTCTAACCCTTGGTCATCCTCCTCCTTTGGTCCATTCCTAACCCATTCTTAAACCATGCACTTACTAATTTAAAATAATAATAATTTATTATTAATATCCTCCCCTTTGACACATCACCTATAACACTTCATCTGACACCTCGCCTTGGACTATTTCCCACCCTATGACTCACCCAAGACCTATTCCTACTTCTTTCTAACTGCCTAACCAACTCTCGTGCGTATTTAGCCCAACCTTCGACAATTCTCCAACGGATCATGCACTTGGCGGATGGAGAATGGGCTTGGTGGCTCTTTTACTCATTCTCCACCCGCTGATGTCAGTCAAATGTCAGCCGACACTGGTGGGATCACCGACGTCAGTTTTACTTAAACCAAATTTCTAACCTTTAACGAACCTAATCAAAAATTGTTAATCTCTGGTGAGATAATCATGAATCTTGAATCCTCTTCCAGCGAAACAAAGTTCTCGTGTGCTCTTGCTTCTTATTTTCTGGCAGGGATTAGCATTATTGATAGCACTTTCTAGGCACCGAGGTCTTACATCAGACATTTTGCATAGGGATTGCCTGATATCTCCATCACCAGTGGCAACAAAAACATAGATTCTGCACCTTTTCCAACTCGTGTCACAGCTAAGTATTTGTACTATTTTTATTTCAGTGTCATTTCAAATATATTAGCATTCTGTCTACTGTCTATTCTGAGCATCCTTGACCCAACCTTCTCTGTTCTTCCCGGAGAGGCTGAAAAGCCTTCTCTCACTCCTTATTCCCTTTTCTTTGCCTCTAACACCCATTTAGTCTCTCTTTAGACAACACCCTCTGTCCAATCAACTCAGCACAAGCTATCAGAGACCTACAGACCATCTTAAGACCAATCTGATCAACCTAACTAAATTGCTTCCTGAAAAGGCTAAAAGGCCTTCTTCCTACTCCTTACCCCTTTTTCTGACAACATACCCTCTACCTTAGTTCTTATTAAAGATTCTATCTATTGTTTTACCATCCCACACAGACCCTCAGACCCTCAGACAAAGCCTCAGTCCATTTTGTAGACCAAGACCAGACCTGTAACTCATCCCTGACTATTGCCCCAGCTGACCTTGTCCATTTCCCCTACCGACATCGGCATCCTAATCGATGTCAGTGACCTTCCTGGCTAATGCCGGTAATATCACTGACGTCGGCGACTGTGCAAAGCAGATCGCAGCTTATCAAGTATGCATTTATCTTAAGTTCTTTCTTTCTATTTTTCATCATTTATCACTTTCTATTTCTGATTAGCATTCTATTTTTAACAGTGGACTGTCATCCTCCAAGAAGCCTTAGCGCTTCTAGGACCAAGCTTTTGCTTGGCAGTCCACCCTTTTATCATCTAACATTTTTTGTGTTTTAGTGTCTTTCTCTTTCAGGTGTCATCCTCCACAACCAAAGAGGAGTTTTCACTATCGTCTGAATTCTGGTGCGCAAAAACTATATCCAGGTACATACAAGCCTTAGACCTTTTCTCTTAGTTTCTTAATTCTCTCTTTGAATGTAGAAAGCAAAAATAGCATAGAAACAGATTTCATTGTCAAACTATAATCAATGACTCAAGGATTTAGTGTTTACCCTTCTTATTCATTGGAATGATAGGGTGTTTACACCCAAGATCCTTTGAATTATGTATCTACAAGTCATCCATTGAGCCAATTTGTGCCTATCAATGAAGTATTTCCCCAAGATATCAACCAATATAGTCAACTAATGGACCATTGTATGCAATATATTTAAGTGTTCTCTCAACCATGTGATCAAGTCAACCTCCTAGTGATGAATCAGAACCTTGATATTTATTTTAATACATTTAATTCTATAAATTTAGTTTATAATTAGCAGGCTATTTTTCCTTATGATTATAGTCAAGTTTATTTTGGTGCTTTAACTAATCACATGTCATTTATCACATTAGGATGTCATATGATGAACAATTCAATATATGAGGCTACATAGTCATACACACTAACTGAGCCCTATGAACATGGCTATATAGCTAATATTGAGATGATTATACATGTTGAAAACATCTCATTTCACAAGCCTAGTCTATTCTTTAAGGGTTTTATCAGTGTTGATGATGGGTATGAAGATGAAGGCATAACATTTTTTATGAGAAACCTAGTGGATGAAAATCAAATTAATGGGGATTTTCCCACAAAAAATGAATATTTAGAGATCTCTTATGATCAGTTAGAAAAACCATTCAAAGAGTTAGAGCCATTAGATGAGGAAGATGTGAGTTATGCATCTGAAACATCCTTTTCATATGCTCTTACTCATAAATTTAATAATTTGATCCAAGATGGTCAACAAATCTATTTTAGTATTTTGGATTTCCCCTCATCATTAGAGGGGGATAAGACTAAAGAAAACAATGTTGACTTAAATTACTTGTGCCAAGAAAGAAAAAACCAAGAAGAAGTGGGTTGTTCCTTTGAGGAAAATGAGTTGAGAGAGATCAAAGTGAATGACCTTTTTCCTCGATTCATCCTTGACTTTAAACCAATCAAGAGTAGCCATACATACTTCTTAGTAGTGGAGGTGGTCAAGGTAAAAATAGAAATTCAAGAGAATAGTGTCTTGAATGAAGCAATCGTGCTAGTGGAGATGCAAGATGAATATGACTTGATTCTATGTAACTCTCCACACACCTCAACTATTGATTACCTCTTTGGCTAATAACCACTCCCATACCTCTTTGGCCAAAAATATGACAAAGAATATTTTGCCAAAGTATCCATTATAGTCCAAGATAAACTAACAACTCATTTATTGGTTGTAATAGAAAGGATACCCCTACCACATTAGATGATAAAATCATTGTGGTATGTATTAATGTTCAACCTTATTCCTCATCTCAATTCCACATTTTGGAAAAGGTATTTCTCACCCTCTATCCCTCAAGGTTTAAAAAAATTATAGATGAACACTTAACTAAATTTGACAATCTGAATTTGCTTGAATGACATGAAAATAACATAGACAAATCATTATGGGATAGTGTTTTCCATCACAAAGTTAAACATAGATGTAATTAGACATTTTATTTTACCTTTATCAAAATCATGAGTGTGACTATGTCCATTTCATGTGTCTACCTAGGTGGGATGTTTTAGTACTTGTGGATAGATGTTCCCTACAATTTCTCTGTAGGCATGCATTTTTTTGGATGATCTATGTGAATAAGTTCTCTTTCCTTCCATTTATTATTTTGGTTTTCATTTTTATTTCCATTACCTTGTTGTTTAGTTTAGGTTTTCTTTATTTTTCTTTCTTTTTATTTTATTTTAGTTTCTATGGCTTGGTTCAGCGTTGTTTGTCATTCCTTTTTGAGGTCTCAACCTTCAATTTTTTTCTTGAGTTACATGTGCCTAATCAAGTGAATGATGAATGAAGTGTACTTTTATAGGTAGGTGACATGAATGGTACTCAAAATCTTAAAAATAAAAATCTTGCTTGAATAACTTGCATGAACTATCATTATTATTTTACATTTTTAGATTTGTAATGGCCAATGATTCAAAATAGAATGTGTGGATTTCAAAATGTTGTTTTTCTTTCTTGAAGCCATCATTTACATAAATGAAATATTTGAGGAAAAATGTAGCACTATCATAATTTATATTTATATTATTTATCATGACCTTTCTAATCTTCCTTCTACCCATGATTTGGTCCTCAACCCTCTATGGATGAAATTTAAAATCTCCTTTCAAATAAATCAAATTAAAAATGTAAAATATGAGAATTTTCCTCAAAAGGGTGATCTTGTTAACCTCCACCATAATATTTTAGGCCTATATGGAAGTGTATCAAGGCCTTAAAAAGGGACCATATGTATCTATTTCAAGGATATAGACACCTGTCTATTAGCATAACAATTTACATACCATTTCCCCCGAGCCTAATCACTAAACTTTTCACCTCAAAAATTATGGTTTTAGGCAAATCTAAATTATGGTGTGTGAATACAAAGTAAATGAATTAATCACTCAAAGCACACATTGATGGTCTTTATACATATTTTTAGTGAAGTATGCCGCATTTTGAGGTAGAATTTAGTGCTTATGTATTTTTTATTTTTTCTTGGGTAATTGTTTGCAGCTAATGCTTGTTGTTTAGGTGCCAAGATTGAGATTTTGGATTCTTAAAATACTTTACAGTATTTTATAGTAAAGTCACCATTTGTTTTTACCTTCAAAAACATGCCCTAATTTCATCACCAAAATCATGGAACTTATTTTTACTCAGGAGTATGATCTTCTTCCTTTTGAGGAGTTTGGTGCTTATTTGTCCAAAGTCTTGTGTTTGGTTTGTTATTTAAATGATCTTAAAGTTTGAGCTTCTAGTGTTATATTTTTTTCAATGGGTATTCTTGGATCAACCTTATAATGTCATATTTTAAATTGTTGAATGTAAACCTTGGTCTATGGATTAATGATGTTTAAAATTGAATAATATTTTATTTGTAAAAACTCTTATATTATTCATACCAATAGACCTAACTAGTAAATAAATCTAATTTTTGAGATTAGGTGGTGCCTTTATAATGGTGTATTTGGGTTTATTAGAATAATTCCTTATAATATCCCATTATAAAGACTTGGTCAATTTTAAAATTTAAGCTTTGATTTAATTAGCTGGGCTCTTAATATCGACATTCGAGTCTTTATTTAAATTGACAGTCGATTATATGAAATCATGATCAAGATATGTATATGCCTTTAATTTTAAATCAAAAATCATTATCTATTTATGCATGTTTACTTTCATCAAAATATTCATTTTTCAATCCCTAAATACTTAGTATTTTTTAATTAAATTTTACAAGTTTAAATAATTATGTTCCATAGCACTAGATTTTAATGCATGTCATCATTAGGGTGATCAACAAATGGAAAAAGGATAGTCATTTTAAAAATGTTTTCATGAACCCCTAAGCCCTAAGATCATGCCATGTGGAATGATCCCCATGAACCATCCCTGTGGTGAGTCAAAGATCCAAAGAATTCCCTCAGGCTCCAAAGGCCTAAGATGGTGCTATGTGGCACCATCTTAGGAGCCCAAAACCTAGGGTGGTTGGTGATCAACGATAAAGTACCTGGGATGTTAAGGTACTATGATGATTCCATATGACATCATCATGGGGAATCAAGATCCTACGTAATGAATAAAGTGGTGGGAGACTTTGGTGGGGAATAAAATGTCTCATGGGCCTATAAGGCCCATGATGTCACCATATGAAGACATTACAAGAGCATGAGATTGTAGGGATAGAGTAGTAGTCAGTGAGGGGATATAAATCCAAACTCATTGAGATGATGCCATGTGGAATCATCTCATGATCCATGGGCCCAAAAAATGTCATGAAAATTAGGAGAGCCTAGTAAATCTTAGATGAAGGATATGTGTCTAAGAGATCTATGACTAGGAGGTGGTGACTATCATATAGATTAATAGCTTAGGATATGTTGAGATATTGATGGTAGCTGTTGTCATTTATGTCTATAAGGCATGTGAAATGAAAAATTGGTCTAAAAGGTATAGTGAGATGGATATTGGTGGTCTAATGTGCTTAGTGCAGTGAGATGCTTGAATAAAGGTTCTTTGGATGAATGTATGGTGGCATGGAACATGGTATGGAGCTCAATATGCCTGGAATATGCATGTTGGACATGTATAGGATATTGAGAGGTCATATAGATGGTTTTCAAGAGGTGGCTAGTGGTTTGTAAGGCAATTTGGTCATTGGCCTAATTGGCCTAAATGGGCTTGTGAAGCCTTGTAAAGGGTCAAAAAAGGACTTTAGAATGTTTTATCCTATATCGACATGAGTGATGGGTCCATGAAAGGCCTAAAAATCTTGGAGAGATTGTAGAAAATCATGGCATTCAATTTATTCATCTTGGTGTGCTATCAAGGGCAAAGAACTAATGAGATTTGGCATTCATGTTTGGTCAAAAGGGTGGTTGATTTAGTTTGATAGGTTAATGAAGGATGTGTATAATGTGGTGATGCCTCAGAGGACCTATGAGGTATATTGGGTTCTTAGTGTAACTTTGGAGGTGAAAGGAGCTCATTTGGTAACTTTTTGAGTTGATTCATTCATTATTGCCTAGGTGTCTTAGATGGTTGAGTAGGCAGATTGGTGACATTATCATTTGCATATATGAAGGATTCAGAAAAATTTGGTCATATGGGTTTGTAGAGTTTTATGACTAGTTGTTATTGTTCATATTTCAGATCTTTAGGTGATAAGGTGAAGAAGTTGTGTTGGGTCAAAGTTGACCTCCCAAGCATATTTTCACATTCCAACACAGTCAAATTTTGATGTTTTTCTCATGACCATTGGAATTCAAAATTTGAATTTTCTAAGGATGACTAGAGTTCAGATTTCTTGCTATAAATTTTGATGGAGATGGAATTTTAGGATGAATTAAAAACCAAAGTAGCATAGGACTCTGAGGGGGATCTATTAAAGTCAAATTTAAGGTCTTGATTATTTATACATCTTTATATATGGTTGACCAAAGTTGACTATGTGTTTGACTTCCTTGTGAAAAGGTGTCCAGTGAAGGTTTTTAATTGGTATTTAAAATCAAATGGATGTTTCATGATGTTATAAATATTGGAAAGCATTATAGACATCATTTTAATTCTCTTTAGTGATTTTTAAGGTTTGAATAATTATTTTTCTAGTCAAACACTTATGCTAATTTGGAGGTACCCTCACCTATGGGGTTTTGGTGCATATTGGAAAAATATGATAGGTTTTGGCATTATAAAGGTGGTTAATAATGCATGTGATGGTTTTGGAATGTTTCAAGGGTATTTTGGAGTATACTTATACTTTTATAAGTGGTCATATGGTTTTTTTGTGTATAATAAGGTGAAATTTTTGAAAAGATCTTCTTGAGACCTATTTGGGACCATTTGGGACTTAGTGGAGTGTTCATATGATTGTTGTGGATGACTTGCTTTAATGAATTAATATTTCCTAAGTGTATGAAGGGTTTTATTAAAAGTGAATCAAGGTATGGTATGGGTCTTGGATGACCTATATGAGTACATGAATGATTCATGATGTACAAGGCATTTGGAGACTTGAAAGATAGACTTGTGAAGTGAGTGTAAGTGAGGGGTGAAGAAAATAGAAAGATGAAGTACAAAGAAGTGTGAGACCATAGAAGACATCAAAATGTCTTATTAAAGGTCTGAAATTATGTATGCAAGTCTAGAATATTTTGTATTCATGATGATTTGATGATATTTCTAGGTATGAGAAGTGTTTGAGTAAGTGAAGAAGAAGAGGAGTTATATGCCTATGTGAGAGGCAAATTTGAGGGTATTGCATCAAGATAAGTTCATGATAAAGTTTAGAAGACATAAGATCTAAAATATTCATCATAAATTGATAGTTTATATTGGTGGTGTATTGGTGCTCATCATCAAGACAAGTTGTTGCTTGTCACCTAAGGGGTTGGTGCTCATTGTGGAGTTGGTGCCTCACAAAAGGATCTCTTATTTGCTCAATATTTATAGGATAGTAGTCCATTATTATTGCATGCTTGAGAGTGGGTTTTTTACCCCATGATGGTCTCTTACTATATATCTTGTGTCTTTATTGATTGATCTCTCATGACTATTTCCTCATTGCTATATCTATATGGTGCTTCTTATATGTGTTGATAAGATTGTTTAAGAGGTTTGAAAGATAACAAATGATTGGAATAAATATTCATAACCACTGATTCACCCCCCCCCTCTCAATGGAATGTACCTATATCAATTAGTATCAGAGCATTAGGTCCTTTGGAAAATGTCTAACAACCTAAAGGTGATCGTAAGGAGTGAGGTATGGTTGGTTATGAGTGCACACAAGTTGAAGATGATGTTATTCATTTGACTAAGAAGGAAGATTTCTCCAAAGAAGAAGAGGTCTTGTGAAATGAAGTTGGTTACCATGAAAAAAATGTAAAATTTGATCATGTTGAGGTCATAATTATTCTTGGAATAATGAAGAAGAAAATAAATAAGAATCATTAATTGAAACATATGCATCTTGATGTTCAAAGTGAAACTCTTGAAGGAAGTTTGAATGGTTACCATAGGTCAAAGGGTATGAACCAATGTATTGGTTCTTCTACAAGGTATGTAATTTCCTTTGGTTATTGGTTATTTTTCAAAAAAAATGAGCATAGTACAATGGACAAAAAGAATGAGAAGCTATTATGAGGAAATGTGCTTAGAGAAAGCTTGTAAAGAAGAAATGTGAAGAGTGCGTTGGCATAGGCTTGGTAGCCTAGTTTGTTGAGCCTATTGAGGCTAGGGAGAACATGGAGGGTAGTTTTAGAGAATGGAATGAGGATATATGACATTTTGATGATGATTTGAGATCATTAAAAGAAGGATCCAAGTGCTTTCTATATCCAAGTTTGATTTGTATTCCTAGACCTAATGTGCATAATGACCTAGTGAGGTCCAAATGGAAGGTTAAGGTGAGATTCCAAAGTAATATAGCTTATGTATGTGTTGAAAGAGATGTGATAAGTTGGTTCATAGGTTTTTACCATGTTTTAGAACCTAAGGAGGAAGAGAAATCAATAAACTACATTGGAAGGACACTTGTGCATGCAAAATGAAGGTTTTCAAGCCCAAAAAGAATTTTGTGATGCTCATTAGCATGTGTAAACTTTGCATGGGAATATTATCCTTTTAGAGATGTTGTGGAGGGTCCTTAATAAATTTTTCCAAGAATTATTTCAAGATTTAATGGGTATAGATTTATAAACATTTGTTAAGAAGGAAAACAAGTTTTTATGTGCCAAAACCCTAAGTTTGAACCTGATTGGAAAGGTTTTCTTGGTTAGTACCTATATTGGTGGTATAAGTCTAGTTTTATGATTGGAGGTTATGGAGGACTCTTCCAAGATTTTGCATATGTGCTTTTTTAGACTTGACAGTGTATGGGTCCCTCTATAAAGTGCTTCTTAGTGAAAAAAAGTGATTTGATTAGCCTAATTTCAAATGACCAGGTGATATAATGACTGGGATATGTATCTTGAGACCTTTTTAAAAAAATTATTGAAAGGTTTAGTGAGATTCATCTATCTGTGTCAAAGTCATAGAAGTTCAAAGTTGCCTAGTCGTTAGAGGGATAATAGAGAAAACAATGAAGGAATCCAGGTATGAGTTGCAGCTATATAGGGATGAATCAAATTGATTGAGGTCTTTGTTCAAGATGTATACCTCATTTTTCCTTGGTTTTTAAGTATTTATGGTGCTCATACATAAGCTATAAAGTACTCTCAAGTTGACATGTCTATGTGAGTGAAGACAGTGAAAGGGTGAGGTTCAGTGTTTGATCTATATGTTCTATATTTGCTGTTAGACCTCCATAACTTTGTGAATGGATTTAATTTGAAGATTTATAAGGATATCATGAATTCATTTTAAGTTTAATAAAGTTTCCCTACAAGTTGAAGAAGACATGATCATCATGACTGTGTCTTGAATCAAATTGACTGATCCAAGTATGTTAGGTGAGATGAAGAGTTTGAGACACTTTGACAAGATTTGATGCATAATATGGACATATTTTTTGTGGTTTGAGACCTAAATTTACCACATGATATTTATAGGATTTTAAAAAATAGGTTAAGTAAGTAAACTATGAAATCCAAAAGGGGTTATCTAGTTGTGTAGGCACAATGTGAGAGTGGTCTGAGAGATTGGACTATTAAACCAATAATTGATGTCAAGATAAAAGATCTAACTGATGTATAATGAACTAGAGACATCAAAGGAACCATGGATGTGAATTAGATTTTATGAAAGTGCTCTTTCAAGTAAAAATAACAAGTTGTTCATGACTATATTTTTGGAGGTTACAGGCAGTCTGAGTGGTCAGTTTGAAGAAGTGAATTTGAAGTTGTTTTACCTGAGTTGAGGAAAAAAATTAGTTTGAAAATGTCAATAAAGTATCAATGATTCATGAGAATAAATTGAAAGTCCTGTTGTGTCCATATTCAAGATTGGAGAGTCAAAATTTCTTTATTGAACTTTGATTGTGTTGGACCAATTTGAGTGATCCTATTGTAGAAGTGATTTTGGATGCTTGGAGCATGAGTGAAGATATCCAATGGACATGGAGAAGATGATATAAGTCATGAATTATTTATTCATGTGTTTTTTTAAATGGTTTGTTTGAGAAAGGTACTAGTATGCTTATATTTTTTAAGATATACTTTTCTATGTAAGAAGGCCTAAAGAGCGAGTAGGATAAAAGGCTTGGTTTGAAGAGTGAAATGGAGTTTTAGGTAATTCTGACTCATATGGATGATATAAGGGACCTATTCATGTGACATATGAATTTTTTGAAGCATTGGTGTGATTTTAAAATTGAAAAAGATTACAGTTTTGCTCTTGAAAGTTGTTTTATGAGATGTCATAGTTTCTTGATGCCAAGATGACATCATAAGGTCTTGAAAGAACATATTGATATGATTGTGTTTGATTTGAAATGATTCAATAGTCTGAGAATGACAAGATTTGAGTCATCATAAGTAGGGTTCTAATTTTTGTATGTCAAAGGTTAAAGATTGGTGTCACTAGAAGTTACTTGTTGTTCTTTATCATAAAGTAATACTACCTATTTAGCTATTTGCAAATCTAGTGGTTGAGAATATGATATGATCTGATAGAAGGTGCCATGAGTTGTATCGAGCACCAATGGCTTAAAAATTTTATTTAAATATCTATGTATATTTCATAAGGAGAATCAATTAGTCAGAAGAGTTGCTTCAGATTGCTAAGGTTGTTTGGTTATTCAAGAAGTAAGTTCAAGACTTTTGGTCCTAAAATGTCTTTTTGATCAATTTTTATTACCTTGGTTGAGTGATAATCTAAAGAAGAGGTAAAATTTTGTTTATATGAGGAATTAAGGGAGTTTTTCATGAGTCATCCCCAGGTGGTTTGAAGTCTTGATAAGTTTAGATATGTGTTTTATGGTCAAAATTCTATGTTGACCATTTTTGGTAGTGATGACTGCCTAAAAGGTGCCAAGACAACTCATATGGTGTTCTAAGATGAAAATAAGCTTGATAATGGGTGATTCAAGCTATTTTTGGTATGTAAAAGGAGTAAATAAATCTTGAAGGTGTTCATGAGGTGTTTATGTGTGATTTGGATCATTTGGTCAAGGTGCCTGGTGTAGATTTTGAGCCTGTATGCATAAATTGCTTGGTTTCAAGGGTCAATTGAAGAATTAAGATGTGTCATAAAGAATTTTTTTCTTAGGAATGTTTTCACATGTTTTTAAGATATGTTATAGGTGGATTCATGCATCAAAGGTGTTTTGAAGGAAATTTTTTGAATTTTATGTACTCATTGTTGACCTTGTTTTGACCCAAGGAGGAAAAAGTCAAAACCAAGCTAAAGGAAGTCTATGTTCCCCATGGATTGGGAGCTTTAAATTTGGTCCAAAAGTATGGATAGGTGACTTACAGGTGTGGGACTAGTTTCAAGTCATGGCATTGACCAGAGATAGGCAAGTTGACCCATTTACTCTTGAGATTCTTGTGTTTTGGTCTATGCTTGAAAAGTGGTTTGCATATGGATTTGGGGTTTTATTATTCCTTATAATATATAATTACCTAATGGGTGATAAAAAAAGGTGTTCATATATTTCTGAAAGTGTATGGTTGGTTTCATGGAGGTGAATTTGTTCAAATGGAGGGTTAATTGGCTAGTAGCTTTGTGAAGGAAGTATGTTGTAGAGATCGATATGAGTGATTATTTTTGTCATACATGAATGGGTATATTATATTATTCTATATATTAAATTTCATGATCTGAAAGTGTACACATTGAAATTTATGGTAGTTTCAAGGTCCAAGTAGGGCTACAAGGAGTTCTAATAGGCCTAGTGAACAAATGAGTAGTTTTTGGAAATTTTCTTCAAAATACAAAGGTATGTTTGATCTTTAAAGATTTATTAGGTTAGTTTTAATCATTTTTATTATTTGGAGTTTTTCTTGAAGTGCCTTTGGTGGTCTGAAGGGTGCCTTGAGAATGATGGTATGTGAGTTTGCATGATGATTTGGTGCTCATATTACTGTTTGAGTTGATGATACAAAAAGAGGGAGCTTAGTTCAATGATTCTCAAGTGACTTTGGTTTGAGAGGGAGATTTTTTTTCCTAGTGGTCTCATCTAAGTATTTTATAGATATTTTGGAGCTATGACCCGAGTTGGTTCTTGAAGGGAGCTTGGTCTAAGGGGGAGCACTATGGTTGCTTTGTAATCTGATGTTGATATTTGGTATGCTCTAATTTTCAAAGGATGAGATAGATAGGTATGCACTGGTTTTGAACACTAAGGGGGATCCTTCAAGATAGAGCAAGGTCTTAGGGGGAGCCAGATTATCTTGCATTTGCTAAACAGGGCCAAGGATCTTGATGGTTTAAGAGCAGTTTCTGAGTGAGATCATCTTCCAAGGGGGAGTTATGCCTATTTGAGGATTGAGTGGTCCATTTTCATAATATTTCCTATAGATGAGAATGTTTTCATGAGTTTTTTATAACTCATTTACTTGTTTTCTATGGTGACTAGTGTTGAAGAGAGACCACTTTGTCATTTTGGCAAAGGGGGAGAAGTTTTGGAGTGTTGCCATCAATGACAAAGGGGGAAATTATTGGGGTATTTATGGTAGGTTTTTTAATTTATGTCTATAAGTCATGTGTAATGATGAAGTGGTCTATGAGGTATAGTGAGATGGAGCTTGGTGGTCTAATGTGCTTGGTGCAGTGAGATGCTTGCATAAATGTTCTTTGGATGAATGTATGGTGGCATGGAGCATGGTATGGAGCTCATTATGTTTGGCATATGCATTTTAGACATGTATAGGATGCTGAGAGGTCAGATAAGTGGTTTATAAGAGGTGACTAGTGGTCTGCAAGGCAATTTGGGCATTGGACTAGTTGGCCTAGATGGGTTTGTGAGGCCTTGTAAAGGGTCAAAGAGGGATTTTAGAATGTTTTATCCTATATCTACATGAGTGATGGGTCCCATGAGAGGCTTAGTAATCTCTGAGAGCTTGTGTAAAATCATGGTATTCATTTTATTCATCTTGGTGTGCTATCAAGGGCAAAGACCTAGTGAGATTTAGCATTCATGCTTGGTCAAAAGGGTGGTTGATTTCATTTGACAGGTTGGTGAAGGTTGTGGATAATGTGTTGATGCCTCAGAGGGCTTATGAGGTGTCTTGGGTTCTTAGATTACCTTTGGAGTTGAAAGGAGCTCATTTGGTAACTTCTTGAGTTGATTTGTTCATTATGGCCTAGGTGTCTCATATGGCTGAGTAGGCAGATTGGTGACATCATCATTTGCATGTATGAAGGATTCAAATAAATTTGGTCATATGGATTTGTAGAGTTTTATGACTAGTTTTTATTTTTAAATTCTAGATCTTTAGTTGATAAGGTGAAGAATTTGTTTTGGGTCATAGTTGACCTCCTAAGCATATTTGTACATTCCAATACTTAGTCAAATTTTGATGTTTTTCTCATGACCGTTGGAATTCACAATTTGAATTTGCTAAGGATGACTAGAGTTAAATTTTATTGCTATAAATTTTGATGGAGATGTAATTTTAAGATGAAGGTAAAACCAACGTGGTATATGACTCTAAGGGGGATTTGTAAAATATAAATTTAAGGTCTTGACTATTTGTACATCTTCAAATATGGTTGACCAAAGTTGACTATGTGTTTGACTTCCTTGTGAAAAGGTGTCTAGTGAAGGCTTTCAGTTGGTATTGATATCAGATGGATGTTTCATGATTTTATAACTATTTAAAATTGTTCTAGACATCATTTTAATTCTCTTTAATTATTTTTAAGGTTTGCCTAATTATTTTGCTAGTCAAACACTAATTGCAATTTTGAGGTACCCTCACCTATGGGGTTTTGGTGTATATTGGCAAAATATGATAGGTTTTGGCATTAAAAAGGTGGTCGATAATGCATGTGATGGTTTGGGAGTGTTCCAAGGGTATTCTGGAATAGACCTATACTTTTGGAAGTGGTCATATGGTTCGTTTGTGCATAATAAAGTGGCAAAATTAAAAATATCTTCTTGAGACCTATTTGGGACCATTTGGGACTTAGTGGAGTGTTCATATGATTGTTGTGGATGACATGTTTTAATGAATTTATATTTCTTAAGCGTATGAATGGTTTTCTTAAAAGTGAATCAAGGTATGGTATGGGTCTTGGCCAACCTATATGAGTACATGAATTATTCATGTATATATACAAGGTATTTGGAGACTTCAAATATAGACTTATGGAGTGAGCGTGAGGGGTGAAGTGAATAGAAGGAGGAAGTGTAGAGAGGTGTGAGACCATGGAAGACATCATAATGTCTTATTGAAGGTTTGAAATTATGTGTGCAAGTATAGAAGAGTTTGTCTCCATGATGATTTGATGATATTACTAGGTATGAGAAGTGTTTGAGTAAGCAAAGAAGAAGAGGAGTTGTATGCCCATGTGAGAGGCATATTTGAGGGTATTTCAGCAAGATAAGTTCATGATCAGGTGTAGAAGACATCAAAGATGAATTATTCATCACATATTGATAGTTCATATTGGTGGTGTGTTGGTGCTCATCATCAAGATAAGTTATTGCTTTTCACCTAAGGGGTTGGTGATCCTTGTGGAGTTGGTGCTTCACAAAAGGATCTCTTGTTTGATAAATATTTAAAGGATAGTAGTCTATTATTTTTTCAATCTTGAGACTATTTTTTCTACCCCATGATGGTTTCCCACTATATATCTTGTGTCTTGATTGGTTGATCTCTCATGACTGTTTACTCATTATTATATCTATCTTGTGCTTCCTATATGTATTGATAATATTATTTAATAGGTTTGAAAGATAATAAAGGATTGGAGTAAATATTGATAACCACTAATTCACCCCCCTCCTCTCATTTTAATGTACCTCTATTATGATATAACAAAATAATAAGACCACATGGCTAGTGGAGAGCCTGTGGAACCATAAACAAAGATTGGGGAGCTAAGGTAGAGCCGACCAAAAACATAGAGAAGAGCCCAAAACTAATTATGAAGGAACATCTATCTAAATCTTGTAGGATCAGTGGAATAAAGAGATAATAAAATAAAGGAAGGCCTATGTGGCCAATAAAATTAGGCTAAAAAATACCAAGTGGTGAAAGCATCAACCAAATATGGAAATGCAAAACTTGATGAACCACGTAGACATGCCAAGTCATTAAAAGGACCCAAAATTTGAATTTTATATCCCATCTAACCATCAAAGCTATCAAAAAAATAAAGAAAGTGTTGTGCCCTTATTTCAAATGACATAATTCAATGTGTCATTGTTGGGAATTTAGTAGAAGCAATAGAGTCAAATGCAAATCAGATAATGTCATGGAGCAGAGTGTAACATGCACTTGGATATCAATCTGCTTAAATTCAATGACTGAGGCTTTAATTTAAAAATGATGGACTTAAATACAAATTAGTTGTGGCATTTATCAAAGGCATGGCCAAGGGGTATGAGATAGGGTTGTCTTTAATGGTAATTTGACCAAGGTTTACAAAAAGAATATAAAAGGGTAGAATTTGATCATGAATGTTTAGTCATATAAAATGTCACTTTAATGCAGTGAGTTTCACTTGAGACCACCCTATCCTTAGTTTATCCCTAAACCTATCATATGGCCTCATTTGACCCTTTTCCAAATTTTAAGTGCATCTAGGTTATGCCTAGATATACCAAGATCCACATTCAACCGTCACCTAGACATCCCCAGTCCTTTTTCACACATTTTATCCATTTGTAAAATAACACAACCCCATTAATATATAACTCAATGTGTTATTGAAAAAGGAGGTATCATTATTGACCCTTAGTTTCCCTTTCCCCTAATGGATATCTTTCCACTTCTTAAATCATCTTAGGGTCAGCCTATACTCATTTCATGTCTTGAAAAGCATTAGAACACTATATAAAGACCACTCTCATTCATTTATCCTTTGGATGGAAATTCTCATGAATAAGCTTAGAAGTAGTTGTGACAATTAAGGTTATTAATCCCTATTTACCCTTATTTCTTCATGCATCCATCTATATTATCCTAGATCTTAGTTTTACATAGCTTTCCAATCTCAATTCACACTCAAAGCATTCAAATTGGCATTCATACTCAGGAATATTAGCATCACTCTCACTTGCACTAGCACTTAGATTGGTAGAACTACATTGGGATCGATCCCCTTTCTAGGTATTAGTATGTAGGTAGTGCTCAAAACATGGGGTATTGATGTCATGCCCAACTTACCTTAATAATAACACTCTTCTTCCAATTGTGTTCATCAAAACCCTAGAAATCATGTAAGCTTAGGGTTTCAAAGTGAAATCATTTGAAGCATAAAATAGATGACAATCTAGGTCTCGGTCATAAAGGCACATGCTTCATAAAATAAAGCAAAGGTCTACCTATAATTTCACTATTTCACCTACATAGGGTCATTAGTGTATCATATAAGGTTAATAACATAGTACATTATTGGCAAAGAAGGTCACACTACTATTCAAAGAGGGTTCTGACACATATTCTTTGTTGATGACACTATACACTATTCTCTCACAACTTACCTACCCACCACTTATTTGTTATATTATTATTTTTTTAGCTAAGTACACATTTTCTAATTCATTATTATTTATAGAATATTTAGAAAAATCAATTAGTGTGTAAACCAGTGGCTGTTGATATTGTAGTATTGAATTCCCTAATTTATTATTCAGTTCTTTATCAACCTTAGGGTTACATTCCATAATCCTAAAAAAGATAAAATCATTTGGTGAACCCCACTTACTTCGAATAGCATCCAAACACTAGCCTTAGATGATACTAGGGTTTGTATCCTTATTTTTCCTATTTTCATTTACTATTTTAGGCATTTCAGATTTCATACATTTTATTTTAGTGGCACTCTTTCATTTTTTTTATTATATACCATCTAATAAAATTATATGTCCTCCTTTAAGAAGAAGTGCTAGGATTAATGGTAATCTTATTGAGCATACCTAGATCCATTTTTTTTAGCTTATATTATGGATAAAGGACCAATTACAACTCCTCTAGTTTATCTTTCAAACCCTAATTATGTGGACTTTAATGATAATACATCAAAACATGAGCAATACAATCAAGATCATAATGATACATAAGAGGGGACTCAGGTGACACACTCCCCTCCATATTAAAAATATTAAAATCAATAAGGATGAGATCTTAAAAAAATTCAAAGATAGACTTTGGTAACAACCCCATGATCATGCATATATTTTTCAAGCTATATTGGAAATAAAGAACACATCACTTGGTCAATCCTCTAACCCCACAAATGTTAATATTATTACACCTACTATGAGGGAACTTAAATTATAAAAAAACATGATATAATTATCAAACTCTCACTAGTGAAAACACATCCTAGGGCTAGTACACATCCCTCCTCTCTATATGTTTAATCCATTAAGTAAAAGATCCATTCTATGTAGGACAAGGTGTTACATCTTGAGCAGGGTGACACTAGACCATCTAATGCCTTGGACTCTCATGTTCTCCTATATACACCATTGGCATATCATATAGTGTAAAATCCTTTGCCATCTATATTTTTGGTACAAAAGCTTACTCTATATGATGGTAAGGGTGACCTAGAGCATCACCTATGCACTTTTCATATAGCATGTTTGGACTATGTGTCCTATGATTTGCTCCTGACAAAGTTGTTCCCTCATAGTTTAAAGGACTATACATTACAATGGTTCTATGATATCCTTAATCAATCCATTATAGAATTTAATCCACTCATAGATATGTTTTTGGCACATTTTTTTATCAATGTTAGTGACAAAGTTTATTATGCCCAAGTCGCTTAACTAAATCAAAAATATAATGAGCCAATAAATGAATATGTCTTGTGGTATAAAACTATATTAACAAAGATTAGTATCCCCATGGTAGATAGAGAACTCCTGGACATGTTTAATCAAATTTTATTACCAGTATTACATGAATCTATATTATTCAAAACGTTTCCATCATTTATAGATTTGTGCCATATAGTGAAGGAACATGAAGTCAAACTTCTCTCCATAGGCAAGTTAAAGTACATGACTAGATTAGATTCCACTAATAAGAGTTAAAATAATATCCCATATAAGGTGAGTCCAAATGAAAACAAGAGTAATAAAAAGATAATAGTTAATGCAGCCTTAAATATAGCTCCTCATGTGGTTTTATCATCTCTTCTAAGGAGACCTTTTATGAATTTTCCTAAAACACAAGCTTGCATTCTCTAAAAACTTTTGGAATACAATGTCATATCTCTCCCTCCCACCAAAAAGGTTAATATGACTATGCCTCTTCCAAATAATTATGATTACAATTCATTTTATGATTATCACATGTCCCCCAGCCATACAAAAAATAGATGCAATAGCTTATGACATGATATCCAAGATTTGATAAATGATAATATCATTGATGTGAGCATCCATACAGAAACACCCAAATCACAACCAACTAAAAAAAAATCAATGAAAATATTTTTTGACCCATTTCCAACACAAATGAATCATATTTATCAAGCACATCCACCAAAATCATCTTATCATACTCATTTAATGGACACGCACCCTCTACATAATATCACTGGTGTGTATCATACTACAGTGACCACTAGGCCTCTTATCACTTTCTTAGAATAGGATATCATTGATGATGATTTATATTTATATGCACTCTTTGTATGAGCTTACATTGATCATAATCTTATTTAGATTATCATGGTTGACAATGGGTCAAACATCAATATGTGTATTATTACACTTCTACATCACTTGGGCTATTCAAATCAGGATATTTCTCTGACAGATAAAGTTATTTGTGGCTTTAATGACCATGTCTAGATCTCCATTGGGGAGATCATAATTCCATTAAATTTTGGTCCTACATATGTGGCTAATAGATTCATATTTATACCTAGTGCTAGAATATTTGATATGTTATTGGGTAGGACTTGGATATAACAACTTTGATCCATTCCCTCCACTGTAACTATATGTCTTAGGTATATACATACTAATCAATTTGTTATAGTTTAGGGCCTTCCATATGAGTATATTTTACCTACTCCATAGCTAGTTACACAATAATCACCATTAATAGCTCCAAACATAGATTTCATTAGCACACCTCAAATAACATTTGAGCCACTAGTGTAGGTGAGGCCTACTACAACATTACCACATATACACACTCTCCCACGAAGACCTTTATGAGAGAGACCCAAACATTAGATAAATGTTATGGATTATAGAGAGCCTATCTATACCCCATTCCCACCCAAATCATTATTACTAAGTCCCTAAATCACTCTTCATAGAGTATCCACACCAATTACAACTTATTCCACTAGATGGGTCCCCAAGAGCACCACCATTCATAGGCTAGTTCAGTCAACTCCAAATATTCATAGCCACACTTTGAAATAAATTTAAGCTATAAATTATTTAGTACATCAATTTCTTAGATCTCAATTACTTCCTCACACATCACTTATAGTCATTCTTCCTTTACTTGATACAAGTCATCTTGATAGTGAGTCTCTTATAAGACTCATTGGTTAGTATGTTCTCTTGTTACTTGTACATAGCTTAAACATGAATTCACACACACACACACACACACACACACACACACGTGTGTGTGTGTGTGTGTGTGTGTGTGTGTGTGTGTGTGTGTGTGTGTGTGTGTGTGTGTGTGTGTGTGTGTGTGTGTGTGTGTGTGTGTGTGTGTGTGTGTGTGTGTGTGTGTGTGTGTGTTAAAAAATAAAAAACATTCAAATATTGCTCAGAATATATAAATTTTATATTGTATGTATGTCTATGTTTACATTCATTCTATTTTCCAATTACTACATATGTTATTTATGTTGGTGTAGTCACTTCTATAATACATACATGCTTAACTTATTCCCTTCAAGTGTTCATAGATTAATATAGGATTTTGATCCTCTACATAAATTTAGATTCGTTAATATCTACCCATCAGGAGCACATATACATATACACCAATTCAGCATTGATATATTAGAACATTTGGGACGTCATACACACAACTTCTAATTTGCCAGGTTATATCTTTATATACTCCATATCATAGATTTAGTATTTATTATATCTTGATATTGATCATCCTATACTACACTTATTTTTTTTACTACTACTATAGAATCAACTTATGTACATCTTTTCTCTTATATGGATTTGTACCACATGATTATGCATACTTTCATTACTAGTTTTACAACTTTAGATTCGATTGTGTCTCTTTGCTTCTACATATACTCAAAGTCATTTGAAAAAGCCACTATCCTTTCATTGCTTTCATATTTTGGACATGTGTCCATGTCCTTGTGTGTGCTTCTTGATTGTGTATATGTACATTTGAACATGTTCTTTCATGTGGATCTAAGCCAAACTTGAATGCTATTTTACATATGCAGACATTTAAACATGTCCTTGTATGTATGCATTTTCTTAGACTTAATGACATATGACCATGTCCCTTATATTATGGCCCCTTGGCTTACTTTGTCTGCCTCATTTGTTTGTGTGTATGCTTTCATGTATGTGTCATTTCCATGACACTTATCTCTTATTTTTTACTTTTACATCTATTTTATGATGCATGAACGACCTCATGCATCTCCCCTTTCTCCTTAGGTGCCTTGATGGACATCATGACCCATACCCCCAAGTAGCTTACTCAAATTATATTTAGATTTGTTGTTCATATACATGCTTACATTTTTATATCTATCTTGACAACCTTGTGAATGTTATATCTAACATACATCATACATTGCCAACTTATGCTCAATCTCTTTTACATTATGATGTCATGTATAAACATTATATTGATTTAACATTCAAATATCATATATTTTCAATCTAACACACATGATACATAGATTTTATTTTGAAGGTGGTTATTTCAAAGGTTAAACAACTCCCCTCAAAATAGGGGGCATTCACAAGGGTTTGTCATAGAGATCAAGCCATCCTCGTGAACTCAATACATAGTTTTCATCATGTAGACATAGATTACAGCAATCCATCCGAGTGAAATCAATACATAGTTTTCATCATGTAGACATAGATTACAGAGCTTAAACTCAAGAAAATATAGTGAAATATAGTCACACATAGATCAGTCTCAGTTTCTATCATAAACAACACTTTTGGATAATAGCACAATAAACTACTAGGAGCATAGTGTGCCATAGTCCACCCACCATGATATTGTTCAGTAGCCTCAAAAATAGAAAAGTATAGAATTATTAGGAAGGTACATTAGGTACATTTTATATTTACATAGTCTCAATCATAGATTATTATATATGCTTATTTTTTACATAGAATCACACATGTTTGCTCAGATTGGACATGATCGCTCCCATTTCATTTTTAGATGTGAATTAGTTTAGAATCCATATTCATGGATATTATAATTGGGGTCATGTGTGTAGCACATTATTTCCATATACTCAGTGTGCACTAGTTCTCTTAGATGGAATGACAACCCCATGTCATTCTCCATGTTGTATACTCCAGACACCATATGCACTAGTTTTACACCAAATTAATGCCTCATTATGTCTGTAGTGGTTAGAATTCCTGAGTTTCCCAAACCCATCTTATATTATCAAGTTCTAAAGTTTCTCCTGAGTTGTTTTACATTTCAAAATTCTTGAGTGGCCTATAGCCCTCTTTTACATATTCATGACACCACATAGTTTCAATTCCAGCTTCTTCTACTACACATGCGTAGGCAATGATGGATTCATATATTACTTGAGTTCTTGAGCCACCTACATAAGAGGGTTGGATAAATCATTAGTCCAATCTAAATTATTCGCATATTCTGATCCATCGAATAGGGGTGGGCAATGATAGAGTCAAGGCTATGTTGAGTTATTGCTCCACCCACATATGTAGATTAGGCAATCCATCAGCCCAGTCCAAGTTATTCATTGTTTTATCACCATCTACATGCACACATAGGATTTCACCAAGTTTTTATATTGGTTCACATACCTAGTGAGTTATATTCATTTGTTTCTTCAATATCATATCTATTTACTCAATTTTTTCTATTCTTTTAATATTTATTAAGTAAAGATTGATTCATATATGTTTCAGTCATAGACTTAAACTCACATTCATGGGCTTTACCTCATAAGTAAGTCTAGGTACTTTATTTTTATTTTATCCTAGTCTTTTCACTTTGTTGTATTTATATAATGGGGGGGGGGGAATGTAGTCATATAAAATATCATTAATGAAATGTGTGTCACTTAAGACCACCCTATTTTTATCTTATCCCTAGACTTATCTTAGGGTTTTTTTTAATCTTTTTCTAGCTTCTAGGTGTTTCCCAAATATACTAATAACCACATTCAGCCATCACTTAGACATCCCCAATCCTTTTTCATGCATTCCATCCACCTGAATAATAGCTCATCCCCATTAATCTATAGCATAGTGTGTTATTGGCAACGGGGGTATCTCTATTAACCCTTATCTTCCCTTTCCCCTAATAGATATATTTCCACTCCCTAGAGCATCTTAGGGTTAGCCTAGACTCATTTCATGTATTATCAAGCATTAGAACACTATATAAATACCACTCTCATTCATTTATCCCTTGGATGGAAATTCTCATGAACAAGATCAGAAATAGTTGTACAAACTAAGGTTATTGATCCCTATTTACCCTTATTTTTGTATACATCCATCTACAACAACCCAAAGCTTAGTTTTACATAGGTTTCCTATCTCAATTGACACTAAAAGCATTCAAATTGGCATTCATACTCAGGCATACTACCATCACTCTCACTTGCACCAGCACTTAGATTGGGAAAAAAGCATTGGATTTGATCCCCTTTCAAGGTATTGGTATGTAGGCAGTGCTTAGCACATGGTGTGTTGAGGTCATGCCTAGCCTACCTTATTAACACAACTCTTCTTTCATTTGTGTTCATCAAAACCCTAAAAAGCATGGAGGATATAAGTATTCATAGTGAAATTAATTAAATCTCATAATAAATGATGATCTAGGTCTTAGTCATATAGGCATAGGCTTCTGAAAATAGAGTGAAGGTCTACCCAAAATTTCACTGATTCACCTGCACATGGTCATTAGAATAGCATAGAAGGTCAATAGCATAGTGTACTATTGGGAAAGAGGATCACACTACTATTTGAAGAGGGTTATGGCACATTTTCTCTATTGATGACACTCTACATTATTCTTACACCACTTCCCTACCCACCACTTATACGTCTCAGTCTTATTTTCTAGCTAAGTACACCTTTTCTAATTCATTTATATTTATAAAATATTCAGATAAAATAATTAGTGTGTAAATTAGTGGTTGTTAATTCTGTAGTATTTTATTACCTAATTTATTACTCGGTTATTTATCAACCTTAGGGTTACATTCCATAATCTTAAAAAATATAAAATAAAAATGAGCATGGTGTTTAACTACTAGAATATGGGCATGCTATAAAATATATTAGAAATCATAGGTACTCTACTACTTCTCCAATATCAACCACCTTCACCAATCAATAATGAATAGCTTATAACTACCCCATTAGTGGGAAATTAAAATTTGAATTGATATCTCTTTAGACCGAGGTCTATAAAGGATGAGATTTTTTGTTATAATAAGGGTTGGATCATTTTAGTTTCATCAGTAGAGTAGTGGATCTGACATGTTTATATTCTCTATAGTTAGTAGACCAAGCATTTTTTATTCTTTTCTAGGGTAGTCTTTTCCTTGATACTATGTAATTAAAATATGTAATTAAATGATTGTGCCAAATCTCAATATTGATAATCAATTTATACATCTTTATACTTTGATTTTTATAGAGTTAATTGGTCATTTTCTACACATGTATATGGTGGTTATGTTCTTATTTACTCGCAACAACTTTCCCTTAGACTCTTACACCATCCTTCTAGTTAGAGTTGTGTTAGGTCTAGATCAACTAAGAATTAGTTCCAAGTGGTCATTTTCTACACATGTATATGGTGTTTATGTTCTTATTTACTCACAACAACTTTCCCTTAGACTCTTACACCATCCTTCTAGTTAGAGTTGTGTTAGGTCTAGATCAACTAAGAATTAGTTCCAAGTGGTCATTTTCTACACATGTATATGGTGTTTATGTTCTTATTTACTCGCAACAACTTTCCCTTAGACTCTTACACCATTCCTAGTTGGAGTTGTGTTAGGTCTAGATCAACTAAGGATTGGTTCCATGGGGTTTGCTTAATCATACACTTCAACTCCATTTCTATGGCAACAGGCTTATTTTCCCTTTTTTCCCCTTTCTATTGTATTTATTTTTATAGTGGTGTTAGTTTAGAGCTTGGGTATCAATGAATGCAATATGAATCTGAATGTCAATCTTGATTACTAAATTTTATGTCTATTGCTACATATGCATTATTTAATCCACTCTTGTGTGCAATGGACATGTTTTGAATATGATGTATGTTATGGTCAAATTCTTATATGTTGATTTCTTAGGTAAGCACATTTGTAATGCAATGATTTATTTAAAATATTACTAATAGGCCCCTTAACTAGAATGGTCACAATGATCAAATTATGTTGCCCTATATACCAAGACCTGATAACCAAGATCTGGGGATATTTATTCACACAAATCTCTTTTCAAGAGAGATAGGGCCTAACAACCCATGCCTAAGTTAGTGTGTCAAAACATCTCTCAATAGATAGTTTTCATCTACCCATGGACACCAAAAAAAATGGAAAGGAAGATTAATTAAGGTATCTAATAAAATACATGATTCAATTAAATCATACCTTGAACTACTTAAATTGGATAATGAATGTCAACTTGGTGAAACTATTGAAGGTCATTAATTAATATGTGATATCATTTTGGCCTGGGATGTGGATTTTTTTAAATTTCCATTGAAAATCACACTTTAATAAGACCTTATGATTGTAGTATTATTATTTTTATTAGGGTAAATCTTTGGGTTTCTAAAGGCCCCTATAACCTTTTACATCCAAGATAGATAAGATGTGAAAATAATGATATTAAAAAAACTCTACCTAAAATCTAAATAGACAAAGACGAGGGAAAAATATCAACATTCCTTAAGAATAATAGCGCCTAAGCTATGGTATAGAGTCATCTACCTAGTGTTCCTATTGGTTCTATTATTTTTTAATATAAATTAAAGATTGAGATTTATTTCATTGAATTATGTATCATACATTTATAAGACATTAAGAATTTAATAATGTAGTATTGTCTATTAAATATGAGTAGAAGATAAATATTTATTTAATAAATTTATTTTTCATTATTGTTAAACTAGGAATATATTAAGAGTAATGTCTAATTATGTAAATAAAATAGTTTTACAACTACAACTAGCATTATTCTACATAAGTTTAAGGGAGATGCGCCAATAGTAAAGTATCGTAAGTTTGGGAATTCACATTTGTTTATTTTTTTTTAAGCACATAATATAAGGCAAGGTGATGCAAAAATAAGAGGGCTACAAAGTGTCAATCCACAAGGAAATTATTTTAAATTTAAGTTTAAGTGCTTTTGGCCTAGTTTTGAAATTGATCCCTCCTAGCATCAACTTTCAATTGATATGGTATCACTCTAAATGGACATGATAAATGTAAAAGAGGAAAAAGACTTAGAAGGCCACAATAAATGTAAAGGTGAAAGGTACAACCACATGTGGATGTGGAATTATCTCATTGTCTCAAGTTTATGGAGTCCCACAACTTTTAAGTGAATTAATTCAATGTTTAAGGATTATTTTAACCTTTACCTTTGCTTTAAACTTAACTCACACACGTGGTTTCCCTATAAATAATAAATATATATATTATAGCTAAAACATTAATAAAGTACATAAATTAATTTTAAGAATTCTACAACATCAGAATGGAACACATGGTAATCATTATGAGGCCATGAAGTCATAAAGTCATAAAGGTCTCTTTTATTCTCAAGGTGGTTATTATCATTTGAAATGTGCACCCGTGGATGGCCTGCACCATGAGAGGTTTTTTAATAGGGTGCAGAGCATGAATGCTTTGTGTAGGGTGAAAAGTGTTTGGTGTGGAAGTGTTATTTCTCACCTACACACATGGAACATAAATTATCTCATTGTAATGATGGGAATGTCCCCAAGGTGTGGGACCCTTTCACTCCTTGAGATGGGCCTTCGGGGTGGGTTAGATTCCTTCTATTCTAAGTGTACCTAGTTTAGGACCAGTGCATAAAACTTGAATATTAGAAAGGTAAATATACTACTAATCTAAACATAATATGTTTGATGGAAAAGGGAGGGAGAAGGTAAAAGAGTGATAAAAAATAAAAAGGTGATACATTAAGAACAGAGCAAGCACTCCTACTTCTATGAACACACTATAAATATTTGAGACCAAGATGTTATTGCACAAACTCTACCAAGGCCACTCTAAATGAATAAGTATTTTCATAGAGGCATGCGAACATAGTACAACACTAAGAAGGATGACAAATTATCCATAGATAATGTCTACACAGACCTGAATGCACATAAGATGTGACCTATAGGTGAGTTCTGAGTTCTACACAAATGTGTTGGGAATGGAAAATGATGAGAGAAGTGAACATTACCCACATACAAGAATCAACAAATGAAAATAGCACACGAAGTGTAAAAACAACAGAGAGAAGTTATTTAATTTTCATTAGCATGCAAGGTTCAGCCAATAGAAGTGCTCTTGGAAACCAAATTTTGGCAGTGTAAGGTTGCCTAAAATGTTTCGACTCTTTTTACAAGGAAATACCCAAGCTTATATAAGTAACAAGAATCCCATGGGTAATTTATTGATTCTACCCACAATTAGGGTGGTTACAATTCTTAATGATGATTAGTTGAGTGGATCAAGGCTTTGACATGATAATTATGTGCCCATGTTTTTATTGAAATGAAAATGAATAAGGATCAACCACTTAATTTATTTAGGACCCACCATCAGCCACATTCCTATAATTATTCATTATTTATCATTAATTTTGTAGTTGGATTTGTCATTTTTATGGCCTATCATGTTCTAACATTACTTCATTAGATCCTCAACTACCTTTCCAACTACATATTTATGCCTTAACTCTACCTATCAATTAATACACAGGTCTTCATTGATCTTCCATGTCATTATTGTGTATCATAGATCACATTATGTGATGTATGAGATCATAGAAGCAAAACTCTATGATTTGGCATAGGGATCATTACCTTGTGCCTTTTGGAGGCATCTACACACTGAGGGTTGTGTAGTTAGACTCGTAGTGAGCCATGATTAGGTGAAGGGAAAAAATATAGAATTCATATACAAGGATACATGAATTTTTACCCTTCTATGCCAATTCCCCCTTAATAGTCTTTGCAAGTCTTTTATTTACACCTAGGGTCCACATTAGTCTATGAAGTAACATGTGTGCAGCATAGATCATAGTCTATGATGTAGAGAGCACAGAAGCAAAACTCTATGATTTAGTGTGAGACTTCATCATGAAGGTGTAGGGACCCTTTTAAATATGAATGTGCACAATGATGGAAGATCTTGGGTGCACTTCTTATAATTTGAAATTATTCCCTATGTATCTCTATCTGCACTATCTAAATACTTGAGGCTCTATGTCCTTGAAATGGCATGCCATTTTAGTTTTTGTGATGAAGGTTATCTTCATATGGCATGCATCAATAACTCCTTGTGAATGGAAGTTGACACTTAGTCAATGCATATATCTATGTTAAGTGCCTTAGGTATATGCACAAATGGGAGGCATCTACACATAACTTTTTTTAAATAATTTATCACTTCGTACGTGCCCAAATATTTTGTAATATCTTTTTGAGCTCTATGAAAGCTATGGGTGACTTATAAATTCAACACTTTTGGTGACCTCTATAGGTCATTTTCCTACTAAGTAGGAATCTAGTAGCCTTTGAAGTAATCCATCGGACATGAAGTGATTGAAGTTATAACCCACTTGGCCTATGCCTAATTAAATTGAATTGAGTCCTAACCTCATAAAAGTAAAGGGAGAAGAATGAACAACATATGTCTGAAATGTACTTAGAGGGAAAAAAAACTAAATTAACATTATACAATGTGCCCATAGGCATTTAGAGAAATATAATGTGAGCTAATCTAATCTAATATATACATCCTATAAATATGAGACTTCATCCTCCTGGCTCAAAATAGAAACCTCTTAGATCCTTTACATTATGCATCATTATGTTATTGATATGTGATGGGTAGAGGTGAGAGAGTGTTTGTTTTTTGCTAATGAAACTCACCTTGGATACTTCTAAAGGGTGCTTGAGGAAGCTAGTTTGCCTAGGCTTATTTTCAATGAATTACTCTATCAAATTGTCCATAAGCTTTCCTCTCATATGGATAATGTCTTTGAAGTTGAGCCAATCCCTCCCAGATTTCTTGGTGCCCAAATGCAATTTTTTCTTAGACTAAGCATTATGGAGCTTGGGAGGCCTATGTGTGATGCTTGGGAATCTCATGAACTCAACGGCCTACCCCCACTCATCTCAAAATTACTACTCTAAGCCCAATGTGCCTTTTAAAAACACCCTTTTGGTGGCAAAGGTTTATAGTACTCATCACCATAGCTTCTTCTACATTTTTGTGTTACTTCTCAAGCTTGACTAGCTGGTATTACTCCCTGAATATGAATCAACCTTTTGATGACTCATTTGTGCCTAGATATACACCTAGATTATTATGGGCCTCCCTCATTTATGAGTTTTTAACCTCCTCTACATGAAAATTATACATTTATACAATATGTGATTGAAACTAGAAGTTAGTGTAGAATTGGTCATGGGCCTACTCCTGAGGGGATATTGATTTATCATCTAGATTCGAGAAAAATTCTTCCAATTCATTACAAAAAGAGTCTTCCTCCTACACATGTAATTGTGCCTATAGGCTAATCTTGAGGTGATCATGGTCATTTTATTTAGGCATGCACTCCTTTTGAAGGTTTGATTCTTCTTTGAGGTCCTCTTTGATGGCATCAAATGGTAGCTCATTTACCCAAGAGAATTTTGGCCTACACTTTTAGATGCATTCTAGAGTGGTGAAAATTGACCCTTCCTCATTAATATCCTCCCCTTCTACTTCCATTTTTTTCATTCACTCACTATCTTATTGCTCTATTTGATTATATCTATCTTCTTCTCGTAGCCGGGTTGATCTTTCCAATGTGGCAACATAAAAGGGACTACCAATGATTATATCTTCTTTTTCACTCGAGGAAACCTCCTCCTCTTATAGGTAGTCTTCATTTATTCTCCACATGATTGGACCTCCTTTCAAAAGGGAGATGATGGGAAGGTAAGATATCTCAACTAGCATAGTAGGAGTGGTTTTGATGAAGGCAAGCATCCTAAATTTAGAGCGTCAGGTCTAAAAAGGTTTTCATGACTACATTTAAGCCTCTTAAGGAAGGATGGGTTCTTGAGTTGGCACATGCATAGGCTCTTGTAATGGAGGGGGACCTTTGAATCTTGGTACTTTGAAGTTAGGGGGTCTACCTTGCTTTAAGTTAGGGATATTAGGGGTAGAATCTTCCTACCTCAGGCTAGACTACAAGAACATGGGGAGCCTAATTGAAGATAAGAAAGGGAGGAGTAGAGGCATTTTGTTGTGATTTAATTATCTCCATCTACATAAACAACTAATTCATCTTCTTTTTTGGATGTGATCTACCTAGCCAAACACTCCTCTTCATATATGTGTTTCTCTATCACCTCATGTTGATGAATGTTAGCTTGATAAGTAAGCTATTATTTTTGCCTACTATACCCATACTCTCTTTCAATCTCCCTATATTATATTTATAAATATAAACATATATTTTCAATGCTCTTTTAGGGCTGATCTAAAAGGGGTTAAACATTATGAGAAGGGTAATGCCTTATTTATCTAGGCCAAACTAGGAGGAAACTATGGTCATTTTCATGACCTTGATTAAGGAATGGGAAGTTGTGATGGTATCATTTTCATGGAATGGGGGTGGAAAGACATATCTTTAATCACTCAGACTGTTTAAACTAGTATATTGGACATTCAGAGTCACCAGGTGCTCTACGAAGTGTCTTCAACACTTGTTAGCTAAAGGTAACATTTATTCCTTAGCTCTTTATTCAACATATCCCACCAAGCATGGCATAAAATATTTTCATTCAAAATGTGCACTTGTGGATGGCCTACACTATAGGAGGTTTTTTGATAGGGTACAGAGTGTGAATGCCTTATGCAAGGCGTAAAGTTTTCATCATTAGGTGTGTAAGTGTTATCACTCACCTACATGCATAGAGCATCACTTATCTCTCAAAATGATGGTGACATCCCCAAGGTATGGGACCCTTGAACTTCTTGGTATGAGCTTTCAAAGTAGGTTGGATTCCTTTTATTCTAAGTGCACCTGGTTTAGGACCAGTGCATAAACCTAAAGAGTAGAAATTTAAATATATCACCAATACAAACCTAATATTTTAGAGGTAAAAGGGAGGAATAAGGTAAGAGAGTGATAAAAAAATAAAAAGGTGATACATAGAGAATAGAGTGATTGCTCTTACTACTGTGAACACACTACAAATATTTGAGAACAAGATGTTATCATACTGACTCAACCAAGGCAACTATAAATGCATAAGTATTTTTTATAGAGGTGTCAGAACATAGTTCAATACTAAGATTGATGACAAATGATCCATAGATAATGTCTACATAGACTTGAATGTGTACAGGATATGACCTGTAGGTGAATTTTGAGTTCCACACAGAGGTGTTGGAAATGGACAATGATGAGAGGGGAGAACATTACCCATAGACAAGGATCAAAAAATATAAATAGAACATAGAGTGTAATAAGAAAAAGGAGAGGTGAACTTAATTCTCATTAACATGTAAGGTTCAGCCAAAAGAAATACTCTTGAAGGGCAAATTTTGGCAGTGTGAAGTTGTTTAAAATGTGTTGACCCTTTTTACAAGGAAATACCTAGGCTTATATAGGAAATAAAAAGACCATGGATCATTGATTAAATATACCCACTATTAGGGTGGTTATAATTCTTAATGATGATCAGTTAAGTGGCTCAAGGCTTTGACATGATAATTGCATTCCCATGTTTTTGTTACAGTAAAAATAAATAAGGCTTAACCACTTGATTTTTTTGGGACCTACCATCAGCCACATTTATATGATTATTCATCATGACTCATTAATATTTTAGTTGGATTTATCATTTTCGTGGCCTATCTTATTCTGACATTACTTCATTAGATGCTCAACTACCTTTCCAACTAGCTCTTTATGCCTTACCGCCACCTATCAATTATTGCACAGGTCTCCTTTCACAACCATGTCATTATTGCATAGCATAGATTAAAGTATCTTATGTATGATATTATAGAATTAAAATTTTATGAATTGGTGTAGGGATCATTACATTGTGCCTTTTGGGGGCATTTGTGCACTAAGGGCTGCATAGTTAGATTATGCATTGAGTTGTGAGTAGGTGAAGGGAATATATATATATAAGTCCTTTATGAGGGTGCATGAATTTTTAACCTTTTATGCCAAGTCCCCCTTAATATTCTTTTCAAGTCTTTACTTTATACTTGGGGTCCACGTTAGTCTACAAAGTATCATGTGCACAACATAGATCACAGTTTGCGATGTATGAGAGGGTAGAAGCAAAACTCTATGATTTGGTAAAAGAATTCATCATGAAGGTATAGGGACCCTTTTGAATATGAATACACATGAAGATGGAAGATATACTTCTTACAATTCAGAACTACTCCCTATGCACCTCTATTTGCTCTATTTGAAGACTTGGGGCTCTGTGTCCTTGAAATTGCATAACATTTTAGTTTGTGTGATGAAGCATATATTCATGGGGAATGCATTAGGAACTCCTTATGAATTCAATTTTACACTTAGTTAATTCATAGATATGCACTAACTACCTTAGGCATGGGCACAAATGGGAGGCATTTGTGCATGGCTTGATTTAAAGAACTTGGCACTTTACAAGTGCACAAATCTTATGTAATATCCTTGTGAGATCTACACAAGCTAGGGGTGACTTATAAATTCAATATTGGCCTCAATAAATTGTGTGGATTTGTTGAAACTTTAAATCCACTTTATCTCTTCATATTTCCACTTTTATGTGCACATAATATATCAGTGTACTGTGATCATATTCCTAAAAGCAATAAATCAAATATGATATTTGAAAAAAAATACGATATCAAAGTGAATACATGTGGTGACTAGAATGGTATCATATGATCATAGGATCATAGAGTCCCTCCGTGGACATGTAAATTTATGAATTTAAATTTAGATTGTGACTGGGCCCATTAGTCATGAAGATATGTATTTAGGATAAAAATAAGTGTGAACCTTGATCTAATACATACAATGTGGTTTTGAAGTGATTAATTACTTCAGAAGACTACATTTAATTATAAAATTTAAAATTTAATTGAATGTATGTGGCAACTAATTTGGTTTTACAATGGTACAACAAGATGATTTTGTGGTCGATAAAAAATGATGTTCAATACTTTATACATAATATAAATATGTTTTACATTGGTGCACTAATATTTATGAATCCTACCTGTCATGATGTGATTTGTTAATATAATATAAAATTTAGATAAATATTATATGGCACCATGATAATTATTAGGTGGTACTATGACAATTATGAGACATTATGTGATCAAGACTAATTAAGATATAATTGGAATATAATTTTGTATTATTTGAAATCTAATAACATAAATATTAAAATCCAATATCACCTTACTTAAAATTAATAATATAAATATTAGAATCCAATATCATACTACTTAAAAATTAATAATAACAATATAAAATTTTAATTTAAAAAAAAATTAAATAAGAAATGACAATACTATAAGTTTATATTCTTAGACATATGTCCATATTTAATGAAATGATGGTTTTAAATATAATCAATGAATTTGTTTCTTCATTTCCAATATATTTCAAAACTTATAATAAAGACTTTAAAACTTATCTACATTTTATTGTGCAAATGTTATTCTTTAACAAAGACTCAGAAAAGGTAGCAATATAGATGAGTTGTAAAAATGATATTTTTAGAAATATAAATTTATATTTGGTAGTCATTAATGGAGTGGATCCTCAAGTTGGATATACATACACCGTCTCTTCATAGTGCTACCTTTATAGTGAACATTAGTAATAAGGTTAGTTATTTGTGTAGGCTTTATTTTATTATTGCAGGGTTTATACATCACCCTCTTGGTGGTTTTTTTCCTTTGATCATGTGCTTTGATCAATAATTTGTATTTATTTTAATTAAGTTTTTCATGTGATAAAAATAGTTTATATTCTTTTCAAACAAATAATAATAAAATAATGTTAAATGAGTTTATTTTTTTATGAACACGATATCAGATGCTTCTTCCCCTTACTGCCACTATAGGTTATTCAAATAATTAAATAATATCTACTATAAAAATTCATTTCACAAACATGACATCTGATACTTCTCCTTACTGCTATAAATTATGCCTCTTGACATAATACCAATAGATATTTTAAAGAATTTTACATCTCAAAAATATTTACAAAATTTTTTGTATAAATAAAATTGATGCAATTATTTTGTGTCTTCGTAACTTATTTATACTTTTCTATTTGATTTTGACAATGTATTAATTTAATGTATATTAAAAATATAATGATTGATCAGCTTTCAAATTAGAGGTTGATTAAATTAGTTTACAAATATAATGTTAATAAGTGATTAGACTTCTATCATTAAAATTAAAATTTCACTATTAATTATACTATTAACCATAAATTAATTATCATTATGTTTAATTGAGGAAGTAATAAAATATCTAAAATATCATATAATTTTAATTATCATATCATATAATTTTAATTATTATGCAAATTTAAATTTAAATTGTTATTATAATTATTAATTATAAATATATTTAATCTATAAATTAATTGAAAATATAAAATGTAATCATATAAAAATTTATCGTCATATTTATTATTTAAAAAATGAAAATAAAATGTATAAATAATTTATAATAAATAAGTGATTGATTAATATTTTATTTTTTTTTTAAAAACTAACCTCAAAACTTAAAACAATATAAATATCAATAAATTTAAAACAACATAACCACCAATAATCAATAAATTATATATTAACATATCTTTAATTATGTGAATGTTTTTTATAAATAGATTTAATGGATGTAATTTATTTTAATTTTTTGTGAATTTTTATGATAAATGGAATTCTTATTATAAATAGTTTTAATAATTATAATTAATTTATTTTAATATATTTTTAATTTATTATTTATTTTTAAAATATTTTAATTGAAAATAATTATCATTTTAAAATATTTTTGTTGGAAAGAACTTAAAAATTAGAAAAAAAAAATTAATTAAAATGAGTTTGAAAATTAACAACAAAAAATTATATTTATAAAAATATATTTTTAAAAAATCAAATGGATTACATTGTTTACATACATTATTAAATATTAAATATCAATTTAATTTATTTTAATTTATATAAATTTTCATTATAAATAATTTTAATATTAATAATTAATTTATTTTAATATGTTTTTAATTTATTATTTATTTTTTAAAATATTTTAGTTTAGAAAGAATTATTATTTTAAAATAATAGTTGAAAAGAATTTAAAAATTAAAAAACATTTTAATTAAAAATATTTTGAATATTAACAACAAAAAATATATTCATAAAATCATATTTTATTAAAAAAAATAAAAAGAATAATTTGAATGATAGCCTAACGATGAATGAGATAAGTGTTAGAAGTGGCAGGTCTCAAGGTCTGTTCCTTGGGATGACCAATCTTTAGCATTGTTCTCACACTAAGCTATGATGGGTTATTTGTGAAAAGTATCCAATGTAATGGACTACTAACTCGGTGTTCAATACGACAGGAGTCAACATATGGCTTGAAACTTATGTTCAATACAACGAGGCAAGTCTATAACCTATGGCTAAGAATATTATTCACCACTAGTTTGGGCATTCTAGTTATAAAAATGTTCGTATCCAAAATTTTAATCCAATGATGATAGCCTAGTGGTGAATGAGCTAAGTATTAGAAGTGAAAGGTCGTAGGGTCCATTCCTTAGGATGACCACTCTCTAGCATCGTTCTCACACTAAGCTACGATAGGTTATTCATGAAAAGTATCTAATGTGATGGACTATCAACTCGATGTTCAATGCAATGGGGGTTGTCACATGGCTTGAAACATATTTTCAATGTGATGAGAGAAGTCCATAGCCCATAACTAGGAATATTATTCATCATTATTTGGGCATTTTAGTTATAAAAATGTTTGTACCCAAAAAATGTAACCCAATAATGATATCCTAGCGATGAGTGAGTTGAGTGTTAGAAGTGCAAGGTCTCAGAGTCCATTCTTTGGGATGACCACTCTCTAGCATTGTTCCCACACTAAGCTACAATGGGTTATTTCATGAAAAATATCCAATTCAATGGATAACCAACTCAGTGTTTAATATAACAGGGCTCAGCATGTGGCTTGAAACCTGTGTTCAATGCGATGAGGCAAGTCCATAGCCCATGGCTAGGAATTCTATTCACCACTAGTTTGGGCATTCTGATTATAAAAATGTCTGTACCCAAAATTTTCCTCGTTAATGGGTCTAGCGTTTCTGATAAAAGGGTTTTGAGGAAGACAAATTTGGTTTGGATTCCTCTTCCCCTAGGTTTTTTCAAGCTCAATTTTTATGGGGCTACAAGGGAAAATATAGGAGCCTCTAGGGCAAGGTATGTCATCAGGAATTGTGCAGGTTCAATAATTTGTTTTGCCTATCTCAAAATGGTTGATGGGACCAACAATGAGCCTAAGGCTCAAGCCCTGGCCCTTAGAGCGGGGATGGTTTACAAATGCAATATTGAAAACATAATCTTTGAAGGTGATTCCATGGTGTTGATACAAGTATTATAGAATAAGAGGGTAGGTGCTTAGCACATTAAGAATATCCTAGGCCATACCTGAGATACTCTAAATTATTTTTCTTTCTGGGAGGCTTCTCATTGTTATAGAGAAATAAACTCAACTGCGGACTTCTTGGCCAAACAAGGTATCTCATAGATTGAGAAAATAAAAATTAAAAATTCTTGGGGGGCTTGGTCGAAGGCCCTATTGATGCTTCTAATTGTACCATAGGTGCTATTAGTGTTGAAGAACACTTATCATTTTAGGATTTTGAGAATTCATGGAATGAGTTGTAGTTTGTGACTATTCAGTGATTGTTTGTGGTGGAATAGAAGCAAAGTATGAAAATTATCCATAATATTTATTTGATTTAGTGGTTGGGAGCCACCAGGGTCTATACTATTTGAATACTTAATAATTTTTAGGATTTGATAGTTAAACTAAATGATTATTAACAATGACCTCTAAGCTAAAGTGAATATTGATAAAAATAAGAAAAAAGAAGGGTAAAGAAGAAAGAAATGTGATTGCAAGTTTTCATCTCAAATATTATGACAAAGTTTTAATTACTTTGAGCACATTTGAATCAATTTATGTTATAAAATAGCATAAGCTCAAATTATATCACAAATCAGGAAAAATTCAAAGGAAAAATATGAATCATAAGTAAGAACCAAATTTATTTTAAAGGTTTGCTATTATGATCTGGATAACCTAAGTACATCCAAATATAGAGCAAATAAAATGAAGTATATTTGAGATCTTTACAGTCAATTTAGCATTTAGTAAAAATTAACAACCCTATGACAAAGATTGTAACTCAAACAATAAAAATCATTCAAATTCAAGATAACTCCCTGTAATTGAGAGATATCATAGACATTTAACAAAAACAATCAGATAATCTTTTTAGAATTCCTTAGTTGTATTAAATGTTCTTGGTATCAGTTGCTCAAAAACTCTCTCTTTACAAATGGTAACCATCTGCCTATTTATAGGAAACATAGGTGGTTAACCAATTAACTTTCAAAAATATCCAGATGTGGATAAGGATCATTGTCTTTGATACAAAGCTACAATGCAACAAAAAAATCATGCCAACTTAACAAGAAATATTATATGCTAATAGACTAGCATATATTTTTTCAACAAGAATACCCTTTTAGGAATTCCATTGGTGGGTCCTTCCAATTATCCCTATCTAAAGAAGTCTTTCACCTTGGTGTATTTCTCCTTGATCAGCTCAAAATCCACTGTAGGCTTCATTAGACAATCCCCTTCTTTATCCATTAACTTGTCAAATTCACTATTTGCGCAAGATACAAGTTCCTTGACACATTGTACTTCTACAATTTGCTTCCCTACAAAAGTAATGGTATCAAGGGTCTTTTGGTTGTCCTTAGTTGAATGATCATGGTTGTCTATGATGCCCTAGATGTGGGTATCAACTCTCTACTTGAATTCTTCATCATCAATCAAGCCTAAAGTAGTGGTTTGAGAAGGGTTATTTAATAGATTCCCTAGAAGTTTCTCAATCTAGTTTACCAAATCTGTGACTCTCTTGATGAAGTCCTTAACATCATTTCTCTAGGTGATCAAATCTTCTTGTTTATCTACTAAAACTACCATGAGGATGTCCAGATGTCTGAGTTTGATAATCTTGAAGTTCAAGGCCTATTTTGTCTTATGCACCTTGATGAGCTCCTCCATCTGAGCTTGAGAATTCTGCCACTAGGTGATTAAGGTTTATGCCATCTCAACTCGATGGTCTAAAGAATTCAATCTAGACATAATGCTTTTCAAATTCTCAAATGCATCCATCTAAGATTTATTCATCATTTGCAATATATTTTCAGGAATTGTCAAGAAGCCTTGAGCTTCCAAATCTTGTTTTTCTATTTCTAAGTTGAGGATCCTCTATTTCAATCCTTGAACTCTAGCCAAGGCCATTGTTGATTGGTCCAGTACCACACTAGCTATATCCTCTTGAAAAATAGGATGCTTCCCTATTGCTTATCCTGGAATAGGAGTTAAAACTATAAACAGCTCCACTTTCTGAAAGGTGAACTCCTCAGTACCAACAATGACTTTCTTGGTCACTACTCTTTCAAGAGTTGATGTTTTTGGATTAAATTAGACCTGAGGATCAAGTTCTTTCACCTATGGTTGTTTGGGAATATCTACATTTAAACTCCCAGAGGCTCCTGGGGTACCAACCCATTGGCTTTCCTTGTTGTGAAGAATCTGGATGCTTCTCTCTGCTTTTTTGCTCAGCATATCATGAATCCACGGCTTGACATTATCCTGAACACCTATGCCCATTCGAGTCAGAGCCAGTGAAGGAGAAAGAGATGGAATTTTCTAAAACTTCCCATAAAAAAACTAATCAGGGATGGTTGGTCCATAAATAAGATTCTCATCACTAAAGAGGTTTATTTCACTAGTAAGGTGAGTGAAAGTTCACCTAGGCCTCTTTCTTAGAGCCAGAGGAACTAAAGCTAATTTTGCCCTTCTCTTTTCACTGATCAAAGGAACCAATTCCTTGTTTGTTTCCTCATATGGGTCTTCTTCCTTATATGAACCATAAGTAGTTGTGATGTTAGCAAGGGAAATCTCCACTATTTCTTTGGTTTCCAAAGAAATTAAGATAATAAATTCTATTGGGGAAGAAGGCCTTGGTGGGGATGCTAGAATTTGGAGGCTTTCAACAAGTCTTTGCTCAATCTTGGACTCCTAACTTATAGTTTTACCTTTTCCTTTTGCATCCTCAAGTTGATTAATCTGATATGACTTTGTCAATTCTCCCTGCTGAGGCTTAGAAGATTGTCCTTCAACAGGTGGTTCTTGATGTGTAGTGCCAGATGGTCCTAGAAATAAGTGATACTGTAAAGGATGTAACTGCCATATTTCTCCTGAAGGATTATTATCCCTAGTTAGCCTACCTTCTAAGGTTGTGTTATAGTTTTTAACTCTATATAGGACTTCTTCAAAGTTCTTTTCCCTTATGTAGATACCATCCCCCACACGTGGTTGATGTTTATACTCAATCTTTGGGACCTTCCTATCATGAATATGGTTAGCCACTCTATTATTGGGGTCCCACATCTTAGGATAATCTAATTGGAAATCAAAAGAGTTCCTATGCACCACCATGATCTCCAGATATTTCCAATCCTTGATTATAATTCTACCAATGTCTAGTGGGAAGGGATGAACCTGAGCCTTTTTATTTTTCTTGCAGTGCCAATCTATGCCTTGGATGATTTGATAAATAATTTCTTGCTCTGCAAGCTTACTGAGAACATATATGGGCAGTCTGTATGGTTGGACCATGATTCTTTCTATCCTTATTATAGTGCAATCTGGATAAAACCACACATCCCCCATAGTCTCCACTTATTTTTTGATTAGAGGATGAAGTCTAGGCATAGGAATACCAGTGATTGTCTCAAAAATGACTAGGAAGACACCATCACATATGAATTTCATATCATTCCTGTATTTGAAAATATGTAGTTTGGAGTAATGATGGGAAATGGTAGTCCTACCATCAGGGGACCAATTTTGGATGCCAAATAAATTAATAGAGGCTAGGAGTGAGTCTAAGAGGTAAGACATCATAAAGAAATGTCTGGAGGTATTTCTCTTGATGGCTATAAATTGTTTGGCCAAGAAGTAACTTATCAAGTCTCCAATGGGAGGGGTTAGGTTCCGCACCAACATGCAATGGACATAAGACACCTAGACCTTACTCACATAGGTTGTATAAGAGTCACCAAAGGCTCTATTCAATAATGTCATAGCTACCCTAACACCTTCTCTAAATTGAGTAATAGGGATCTCACCATTAGGTGTCTTGAAAACATGGGAACCTTGGATTAACCAAGGTGAAAGAACTGAATCCAGGTTTTGAGAATTTGTCCATTCTCTCAAGGACAGAAGATCAACGTGAGGTAAAAGGAGCTTATAATAAGTCTCAAAGTCCATGGAAGATATGCATGCAACTTTACTAACATTTCTTTCATGAATAATCCATTCTCCATCTACTCTAAAGTCAACGAAAATAGGAACAAGAAGGTCAATGCAATGCATTACCTCTTGTTTAGCAGCTACGTGATGAAATCCTATCATTTGAATTGATACTAAATCCTTGTATCTTTGGTACACTGAAGCATTCCTCTTTTCTTCCTGAGAAATTGGTTACAACTCTTCGATAAAGAAGAATAATTCAGACCAATCCTTGATTCTCTATACATTCAATGCTATTGAATCCAAATCTATGTCTCTAAAGACCCTTCCTTCACCATCTAAAGTTAGATAAAGCTCTACTTTAATATTCATATGTTGTCTACATGTTGCCATTGATAAAAGTGTATTGTAATTGTAAAGTTATCACTAAGGCATCTACTCTGAATTTAGTTTGCAATTATCTCAAGTGTCACATAATCAATTTGAATCGATTTTGGCCTTCTTTGTGGAGGGTTTAGGGTTTTTTTGATTTAATGACCAAAACATCAAACTTTGATCTCATACGTGCCTTAGATATGATGGAACCTTACTTATCATCTCTCATGTGTTTTCAATCATGAAATATATTTCATTTAGATCCTCCATACTTATGTGGAGCTTATGTGGCAGGGTTCCATGCCTTTTGCAGCAATTTTCATAAATGCCATTTGAAGAGTGACCACTGGTTTTCAAAAGTCCCTTTTATTTTGCTTTGAAAAGCCAAATCTAGGTCCTTGCATTTCATTGGTTCTTGATCTTTGAGCATATTGATTATGTCATGTGTCAAGAATTTGAGGCCTTTGAAAAGTTTTCAATTGGCTCACACTGTTGGATCAAATCTAGTGAGCAAGCGATCACCATTGGATCCTTCAGGAGATCTTGAGGCTTCTGTGTTGATGTGCACTATTGGATCAAATCTAGCGAGCAAGCGATCACCATTGGACCCTGCAAGATGCTTACCCTTTTAATCAGTAAAAAGACTTAGGCCAAGATTTTCATGTCTCAATCTTGCCTTCGTAAAAAAACTAAGAATTTCTTAAAAAGGCCTTAGAAATGCCCCCTTTGATTAGGCTTAAAAAATTATCTTAATTAAATTTGATGGGTTTGATCTTGTCAAATACATCCTCACAGACGTCAAATGACGAGGGTGAACCTATCAATTTTAAGATAATAAAATATTTCTATTTCAATTTAAATTTGATAGGTTTGGTTCTGTCAAATACATCCTCACAAACATCAAATGATAGGGGTGAACCTATCAAATTTAAAATAATAAAATTTATTGATCTAATCATTGAATGCCATGTGTAAAACCATCAGGAGATCTCAAAGCTTCGGGGATTGTCTAAGTTAAATTTGATGGGTTTAGTCCCATCAAATACGTCCTCGTAGATGTCAAATGATGGGGCTGAACCTGTCAATTTTAAGACAATAAAATCTCATTGATCAGATAACTAAATGCCACGTGTAAAACCATCGAGAGATCTCAAAGATTTGGGGATTGTCTAAGTTAAATTTGACTGGTTTGGTCTCGTCAAATACGTCTTCATAAAGGTCAAATGATGGGGGCAAACCTATAAATTTTAAGACAATAAAATCTTTCTATTTCAATTTAAATTTGATGGGTTCGGTCCCATCAAATACGTCCTCATAGACGTCAAATGATGGGGGCGAACCTATCAAATTTAAAATAATAAAATTTATTTTGCACCATTAGATTTAAAACCTCTAATCAAGCGATCGTTGTTGGATCCTTACTGGGACCCAAATCATTTACTGTATGCCTTTTTAAAATACTTTGAGCTTCATGCACCAATGGATCAAATCCAGTGAACAAGTGTAAAGTGTTAGATCTATAAAAGTGCATGAACTTTAAGCTAAAGCCAGATCATGCATAAAATTTCTTGCTAGATTTTCTCATGAAAGTTTAAATTCAAACTGTTGGGTTTATTGTTTGGGAACTCTGACTTCTTTCATGGAACCTGCAATTAATAACCTTCAAGATAATTTTTAGCAACATCAAAAACATGATCAAATAATCTTTCACACTTATTCTAGGATATAAAAGTTTTGGAAACAATCACATGGGTCCCCTTTCCAAAAAAAAGATGGGGGGGTGTTGATCTCAACAAGCCCCGATGTCTCTCCTATAATTTTAGGTGGATATACTATTATCATGTATTGATGGGGTTGTCTCTCCTATAATTTTAGGTGGATATACTATTATCATGTATTGATGGGGTAGTTAGTAGCATCATAGCATAATTCATTACATGGCATGCTCTCTATTGACTTATGAATTGCCACACACATCACGAAAGTGGGCTTTAATATCTAGGATCCTTGATAGTTTGTGGCATGCATCTACCATGTTGGTCATCTTATGGTGGTTATGTGTTTAGGTGGTGAGCCCAAGTCTTCAATGGATTGCTCCATGCAATTAGCCATCAGCAAACCACTAATCAGGGTGGGTGCTAAAAAGAGAGACATGTCCTTCGAACGTAGTGTGAGTGAAGCTAGGACAAAAAAGTGTTTGTCATCCAGTTAGGGTTGATAATGGATGCAATCAATGATATCACTAGATTAGTGTTCTTGGAGACCCCATACCACGTCAAGGTGAACTCTAATCTCGCTTCCCTCTTCATTACAAACTTTATCTTGGCAGGGGAGGACAAAGATTTGGTTAAGTAGGTTGTCGAGTATTTGATAAAATCACGATATAGGATTGGGTGGACTGAGGCCATTGACAACTTTTCAGCTAAAATATCGACATCCTTGCCCTCTCTGGTATCAAAAACTTTGGGTTAGTCCCCCTCTCAGTGTTCTAGGAGCTTGAGGAGCAATTGTGCAAGGCTCTGTCTTCTATGGAAATTTTTCAAAGCTTTCTTTAGTTCCCTGCATCGACTGGTAGGACCATAGTGTTAGGTTGTGGAGCTAAAAGCTTCAACCTTTGCAAACTAGGAACTGAAGGTTGCTGAGTTCTACAGGAACCGGCGTCAGCAGCATGACCGACGTCGGCAGGATCCAGTGCAGAAGGCAACCGGCGACGGCAGGAAGTCGGCCGATGTCGGCAGAACCAGACCAGCAGGGACCGACGTCGGTCGCCTGTGTGTTCCCGAAGTGTTCGTTTCACGAATAGTTAGTTAAGTGAACGATGAGTTTGCATGTCAAGACCAGCCAGAGTCTTGGGCTGCGAGGATAATTGTCTAAATTAAGAGTCTTAGTTATTGTTTGAGTTAAGGATCTATTTATAGACCCATTGGCATGTATTGTTTAAGGCATGAGATAGAAAGGAAGAGTTCCTTCTAGTTGTAAGATCTATGAGTTGCAGGTTGTTGCAAGCTCATTGGAGATCTACATGTAAGTTTGGTCTTTGAATTGCAGGTTGCAGGTTCATGAGAGATCAGCTTGAAGTGCTATAGAGTGCTTGGTGTACCAGCAGGGTTATTACTGACTGGTTGGTGAGGTGAACACCAATTCTGTGTGTGAGTTGGTTGTTGGGACCATTTTTGTGTAGGAGAGTGTGTGTGAGAAGAATTACTGTACACTTGAGGTGTGGCGAATCTCTGTAAGGTGAAAGAGTGTGGCGGCTCTTTGATGTATTCTTTTCTGTTAGTGTTAATACAAGATAGTGTATTGTCTCTCATATTCTGTGCTATTGGTGAATTCTAGTTACTTGTGTTTCTGGTTATTTCCGCATATTCAATTGCTTATATATTTGGTAATCATACTGTGCTCTTTCTGAGGAGCAAGATCCTAACCAGTGGAGTCAGAGCATGTTTGTTGTTCTAGATTCCCGACAAGTGGTATCAGAGCCTTGGTTGTAGGTTCTTGAGCTTGATACCAACAAGTGGTATCAGAGCTTTTGGTTGGGATACTAACAGATTGGTGTAGATCTGGGTAGTGTGTTTCGATTACAGGTTACTCACAGGGTTTCTGTTTGAGTGGGAGTTGAGCAATGACAGAAAGCAGTCAACTACAAATGGAAAAGTTTAATGGCAAGAACTACCAATTATGGAGGATGCAGATTGAGGACTATCTGTATCATAAAGATTTGTACTTACCGTTGGGTGGGGTTGCTAGCAAACCCTTGGATATGAAAGATGAAGAATGGGAGGTTCTTGATCAGAAGGCTCTGGGATCTGTTAGATTGAGTCTTGATTCAACTGTGATTTCCAGCTTATCACAGTGTAAGACAACGGTGGAGTTGATGAAATTTTTGGCAAATTTGTATGAAAAACCCTCGGCTTCAAACAAGGTATTTCTTATGAAGCGTTTATTTAATTTGCAAATGTTGGAAGGTGGATGTATTCATAGCCATCTTAGTGATTTCCATGGTTTAGTAAACCAGTTAAGTTCAGTGAATATTGTATTTGATGATGAACTTAGAGCTCTCTTAATCTTGTGTTCATTACCTGAAAGTTGGGAAGGTTTGGTAATGGCAGTTTCTAACACTGTGTCTCCCTCAAAAGTCTTAAAAGTGGATGATGTTGTGAGCATGATCTTGAATGAAGAGATACGCAGGAAAAGCACAGGTGAATTATCTGGAAATGCTTTGAGTGTTGAAAGAAGAGGAAGGCCAAGAGAGAGAACAGAGCGTGGGAGATCAAGGTCGAAGACAGGCGAAAGATCCAAGTCCAGGTATGGCAGAATAACCTGCTGGAAATGTGGAAAGCAAGGGCACTTAAAGAGAGATTGCAGATCGGGTGAAGATCATCATGAAGAACATGAAGAAGAAGCAGATGTTGCAGGCTACGTTGCACAGGATGCTCTGGTATGTTCTTTGGATAAAGTAGAATCTTGGGTATTAGATTCTGGTGCCTCTTTTCATGCATCTCCACATAGAGAATTTTTTCATGAGTATGTCCAGGGAGACTTTGGAGAAATTTGTGTAGGGGATGGCAAGCCTTGTCAGATTGTTGGCAAAGGCAAAGTGAAGCTGAAATTGCAGACAGGTGACACATGGGTGTTAAAGGAGGTCATGCATGTCCCAGTTCTGAAGCGGAATCTGATTTCTGTTAGAAGTTTGGGTGAAGAGGGTTGCACAGTAACTCTCACAGCGGACTCTTGGAAGGTTACCAAGGGTACACTTGTTATAGCTAGAGGTAAGAAAGTAGGTACGCTTTATCTATCTACTTATTTTACTGATTCTCTTTCTGGGTTATCTACTTCAGCTGTAGATTCAGAGATGTGGCTTGATAGGCTTGGTCACATAGATAAGAAGGAGATGTTGGTTCTTGAGTCAAAGAATATGCTTTCTGATTTGGAAGGCATGGATCGTGGTTTCTGTATGCAGAAGAAGAAAGTAAGGTTTCTTGAGGAATCCGATGTTAGTGACAAGAACGAGAAAGCCTTGGTTTTCAAGGAGAAAGTGACGGACAGAGTTCAGCATAAGGTGCAGAGGAATTCTGAGTAGAGCAAAGGTGATTTGGACAAGGTTTTGATCCAAAAAGAGCTCGCGGGAAAAAGTCAGGTCTCACAAGAAAAACACAGAGACCGACGTCGGCAGGAAAACCGGCGTCGGCGTCCAGACAGGGACCGACGTCGGCTATGTGCAGCCCGACGTCGGTGACTCAGGGCAGAAAAGGATCGGCGTCGGCCAGGGGAAACCGACGTCGGCAAGGAGGCAGTCGCAGGGAACCGACATCGGTCGGCTGTAGACTGAGATGTGACCGGCATCGGTTACTGAGACAAATTTTGGGTGGACAGTTAGTTGTCATGGAGTCTCAAGCGCCCATATGGAGGACTGAAGGTGTAAGTAAGTTCTTAAATTCGTCATTTCCCTTCTTTACCCTACTTGTTGCTCACTTATGGCATAGGACCAGGAAGTTGTTGAAGAAGCAGAACAGGTAGATCCAGGAAACAGTGGGAGCTTGGCATGGATGAGGATGTGATTCCTTGGAGGAGAACCAAACAGGTGTTTTGGGTAGTGTTGCCAGCTGGAAGTAAGCACTGAGAGACGAATGGATGTTGAGGATGAAGAAGAGCGGAAATGGATACGTGAGATGGAAGATCAGGGTATATGATCTTGTTTTAGCTGCAGGGCAATGGAGGTTTGATCATTGTGTTTCTCTTTACCAGGTTGGATAGTATTAGCTACACTATTCTATTTTCTGTATGATGTGCTTGTTGCAGGGTTACATATACAGGTATTTCTGAATTAAAGGTAAAGCTAGTTCAGGGGTTTGTCATGGAGAATCTGGGAGCAGCAAGATTCTTTGGCATGAGTGTGTTCTAGAGACATGGAGGTCTTGTTGACTTTGTTTCAGGATGATTGTGTGAAACCGGTTAGCACGCTGATGGTAAGACAGTTCATAGAACAGGTGTCTTGATTCACATAATGAGGTTGAGTGCATGGTATGTACTAAACCTGAGTTTTCCCAAGCAGTGGGAGTTGTCACAAGTTTGGAGTCAATCCGGGAGAGTAATACTGAAGGGCAGTTCAGTTGGACCAGCAGCAGGTGCACATGCTATGCAGGGTCAAGTTCTTTTTCTACAAGGTTGTAGATGCGGATGTGGCAGGTAATTTGAATGACAGTTTTTACATCACGGATTTTGTGGTGGTTGGTCTTCAAGAGTGATCTTGAGGAGGGATACAAAGCCAAGGAAACAAACTAGACGGTGTACAGGTACAGGTACAGGTTGCAGCTGTTTATCTCCAAGTGGGAGATTGTTAGGTTGTGGAGCTAAAAGCTTCAACCTTTGCAAACTAGGAACTGAAGGTTGCTGAGTTCTACAGGAACCGGCGTCGGCAGCATGACCGACGTCGGCAGGATCCAGTGCAGAAGGCAACCGGCGACGGCAGGAAGTCGGCCGACGTCGGCAGAACCAGACCAGCAGGGACCGACGTCGGTCGCCTGTGTGTTCCCGAAGTGTTCGTTTCACGGACAGTTAGTTAAGTGAACGATGAGTTTGCATGTCAAGACCAGCCAGAGTCTTGGGCTGCGAGGATAATTGTCTAAATTAAAAGTCTTAGTTATTGTTTGAGTTAAGGATCTATTTATAGACCCATTGGCATGTATTGTTTAAGGCATGAGATAGAAAGGAAGAGTTCCTTCTAGTTGTAAGATCTATGAGTTGCAGGTTGTTGCAAGCTCATTGGAGATCTACATGTAAGTTTGGTCTTTGAATTGCAGGTTGCAGGTTCATGAGAGATCAGCTTGAAGTGCTATAGAGTGCTTGGTGTACCGGCAGGGTTATTACTGACTGGTTGGTGAGGTGAACACCAATTCTGTGTGTGAGTTGGTTGTTGGGACCGTTTTTGTGTAGGAGAGTGTGTGTGAGAAGAATTACTGTACACTTGAGGTGTGGCGAATCTCTGTAAGGTGAAAGAGTGTGGCGGCTCTTTGATGTATTCTTTTCTGTTAGTGTTAATACAAGATAGTGTATTGTCTCTCATATTCTGTGCTATTGGTGAATTCTAGTTACTTGTGTTTCTGGTTATTTCCACATATTCAATTGCTTATATATTTGGTAATCATACTGTGCTCTTTCTGAGGAGCAAGATCCTAACCAGTGGAGTCAGAGCATGTTTGTTGTTCTTAGATTCCTGACACATAGTCTATTTAGATTTAATGGACATAATTTATTTTAATTTTTGTGGATCCCTATTATAAATGGAATTCTCATTATAGATAGTTTTAAGAATTATAATCAATTTATTTTAATATATTTTAACTTATTATTTATTTTTTAAATTTTTTGGTTGGAAATAATTATCATTTTAAAAATACTTGGGTTGAAAAGAGTTTAAAAATTAGAAAATAATTTAATTAAAACGAATTTGAAGATTAACAAGCGAAAAATATATTTATAAATTTTTAAAAATTAAAATGAAATAAATTACATTTTTTATATATTTTATTAAATATTAAATATCAATTTAATTTATATAAATTTTCATTATAAATAAAATTGTCATCATAAATAGTTTTAATAGTTATAATTAATTTATTTTAATATGTTTCTAATTCATTATTTATTTTTTAAATAGTTTAGTTTAAAAAGAATTTTTTTTTTTTTTTTTTTTTTTTTAAATTAATTAAAAAGAGATTAAATATTAATAACAAAAAATTATATTCATAAAAACTTATTTTATTAAAAAAAATTAAAAATTACATTATTTAAATACTTTATTAAACCTGAAATATCAATTTAAGTTAATAATATAATAACCAAACCTTCTATTAACAACGTTGTAAAGAATTTATATAATTTAATAAAAATGTAATTAAAATAATATATAATTTTAAAAAAAATCAATGCAAAAACTAAATTTTCAATAATAATAAATATTAGAAAAGTAAGATAGACACTCTCGGTGGATGGTTCTCGAGGTCCCCACCCTTATCTATCTGGCTATCTAATTCTCTCTTATAGATCTCCGAACTCTATACTTTTGTCTCATACACATTGAACTTTCTTATATATTAAAATAATTATTATATCATGTAGTGTATTTTGTAGTGTCAACCATTATATGTTAATGCTTTGGTAATGGACATCACCATAATTCCTTCTTCACAAAGCAATGGACATCACCATAATTCTTCCATTATATAAATATGGATGTAAAGAATGAAACAAACCACAAAATTTAAGAAGGCCAAGCAATAACAGCTATATGGTGTGAAACAAACCAGGCCAAACAATAGATATATTAAAACTCCACATTACCACCTCACTTTTACTTCAAATTTTATAATAGATATATTAATTATATAAATATAACCACATGAAAAATACAACCTGGTGCCTTTTTTGGTTTCCTTTTCCTTCACCACTCTGAACTCTCACACTGAAACATATCCATATAGCAGCTGCTGCTAAAACATAGCAAGGACAATGAAGACAAATCTCTGCTGACTCCATTCTCATGGAGTTTATTCCTATGCCGCCTCTGAATAATAGAGGACTTTATTCTATGATGACACTTGACACCATACCCATTTCCCAACTTAACACCCTACCCATTTCCCAGCTTTCCTTCAATAGAAAGCACCCATATCAGGCTTTGAAACCCTCCAATGCCCCCAAAAAAAAATTTGGGCAGACACCCCCATGGAATCCCAAAATTATCTCCCAACACAAACCGGCCAATTTATTTACACAAGTTATGACCTAATGAACTAACAGGTTATGAGAGGACAAACGTTGATACATTCTACAAATCTTCTCTACTTCTCCAACTTGCAGAATTAGAAAGATGCAGTAGACCAAGGAAATCTGAACCATATCCTCAGTAGCTTGTTTAATTGATTCAATTGGCAGCTCAAGCTAGAATTGAAGCTGGACAAAAAAGAAGCTTCAATTTCTGAGTGAGTGCCTTTCTAAGTTTTTTGAATTCTTAAAATTGAATCCTTCACTGTATTTTATGGGCTCTGCAAACATAGCAGGGATGCATGTCATGTTTGTCTTTAATAAACTTGACAAAGGTGACAAGGGCTGCTACACAAATTTGAAGAGCTGCAGGGTCCAACCAAAAGAATACTAAGCTGCCATAATTAAGGTCACCAAGGGATAGTTTGTAGTTTCTACATTGAAGATGAGCCATAGGTACTTGTGAGATCAGGCCATGATCCTTGAGTCCAAAAGTTTATGTTGGAGTCTAAGAGTGCATGTTCTGATGGAAGCTGCCATTCTGAGGGAGGAACAAGGGATGATGATGCTTGATCAGTACTTTTGCTGATCACAGGGAAGTCAGTCAGACCAGGAAAACTGGATTTCAGTGACTGCAGAGAATTCAGTGCTGATAGATTAGTAAGTGATGAAATGGGGTTTAAGGTAAGGGGCCCAAAAGAGGATTGAGTACTACTTGGGCCACAAGAGAGACCTAGGAAATCAGAGCCATTGCAATTAGGTAAGGCAGACTGGTCTCCATATCTTGCAGCAGCTTGTTGTTGGGATCTGGCAAAAGCAGCAGCATTTATGTCAGTAAATATATTGGAGCTTGAATTGGTAGCAGGATTAAGGCTAGAGAGGGCATTTGCAGAAGATGGTGCACCAGAAGTAGATGGCTCATTCTGTGAAAAGACTGCCTGGTCTACCACTGCTCTCTTGGATTTCTTGTTCTTCCTGCAACCCCCACCAACAGGGACAGTTCTGAGGGCCCCTCCTTTTGTCCAGTACCTTCTACATGTCTTGCAGAAATGCCGAGGCTGAGATAGACTATAGTTGTTGTAGTAGCAAAACTTGGTGTTAATGGAATCACACCTTGGGCATTTGAGGGCTTGTTCTGCCTGGGGTTTCAGTCCCCTCTCAAGCAGTGGACGTGAACATGAAAGCAGGTCTTCTGTAGCAGCTGTTGCAGCAGCAGCAGGCCTAAATCCTCTTTCCTGCATCATGCTCTGAAAAATCCATATCCAACCAAAACAAAAATCACCACCAAATTAATCCAAATTTCAAAGGCCAGTCTATAAGCTACAACACATTCCATTGCTCCATATATGCATCATTCAATTATTGAACATGATGATTAAACCATGTGGGTATATAAACCTTTCATAACAAACCAAATTTAACCTCGTCTCAGGTATAAAATCACAGACACCCAGAAAGAAACTTTCCTATTATATGTATACATGAAATTAAAATTAATTGAACACTGTGATTTAATTCAGTTACACATACCGGTATACAATTTTTTCATGAAATCTCATCACAGATGAAATAATAGATTAAAATCACAGACATCCGGAGGGAAATTCTACGCAGAATTCAATTAAACTAAAAATGAGTATGGTGATTTTATCAAGATACCAGTTTCACGATGTCTAAAACCATGTGGGTATATCAAAATTTCATAACAAAACCATAGATTTCTTGTTATTAGGAAAAAATCACAGCAACCCGGATGAAAATTGATTTCAGAAAAAGCTTTTGGAAACCACTGGAACTGATTTAATTTACCTGTGGCCAGTCGGAAGAATCCATGCAGATTTGAACAGGGCTGAGCATCATTGTGCTGCCAATAAAAACAAAAACACAATCTCTGCTGCAATTTTTACCGCCACCTTACCGGTAACTCTCAACTTCACAACAAACTAAGAAAACAAAATTCTGGGTAGTGAAAATAATGGAAAAAATGGAGAGAAAGGATGAGACAATGTGGCAGAAGAAAAGAAAGAGGAGTAACTGCATATCAGGCCATTAATTGTGGACGAGAATAAATAAGAGGAAGAACGTGTGTAGAGAGAGAGTAGAGAGAGAATGTGAAAAGGTGACGGAGGCATCCGTAAAGTCGGTGGCGGCGGGTCCCACGCTCGACGAGTTGTCGTCATCGGATGCCGGCGGTCGGGATTCTTTTGGCTTTTTCCGTGTCCACGTGTACAAGATTCCTTGGATTATTGTGCGATACAGGCAGGGAGGGACTTAAAAGAAGGGAGGAATATATTTTGATCTGCGTGAAAAAGCGGCCCCTTTGAAATCTACTCGAATATGTTTCTGCTCATTTTTATAAAACCAGGGGCTTATTTTTTGAGCCACAAACACACTAACGATTTTCATTTTTTATTTCTAAATGTTTTTCTTAATTTATATTAAGTTCAGTAATTCATTCACACCTTAAACATTACGAAAGGGTAATTGGGATTGAAGCCCTGGTTAATCGATTTAGTATATCTTATATTTATTGTTTTTTTTATTAATAAATATTTTTGTGTTAAGTGAGTTTTCAAATAGTTGTTTTGAATTTATTAATGTTTTTATGAGGAGTAAGAACAAGATAAACTTAAATCTTTTTTCAGTTTATTAAGGTTAAAGGTTTTGATGGCGGTGTAGGGTTCGCCACTTCTTATAAGGGTTGTTTTTATAGACTTTTGAAAAGTTCCCTTGTCAAGATCGTCAAGACAATGATAAATTCTCAAAAGAAAAAATTGGAGGCAACTTTTCCCCTAGTAGAAAATATAGATTTGTTAAAAAGGAAGGGATGATTCCAAAAGTTATATTCGGAGAAAAAATAGCATTCATGATTAAGATGATTTATCAGATTATGTAGTGTGGAGATTCTTCAACCTATAGTCATCTTCCAATTGCATTCAATCGTGTGTCAAGGACAATTGGACCCCTCTTATTTTTAAGGAACCAAAGGTATGCTTCTCTAGGGAGGATTTTTCAGTGTGATCTTCCATTCCCTCATTGATAGAGAAATAAGTTTTTATAAAGAGTCATGGTTGAAGGAGAATAACAGAGTATTTATGAATTACTAGAAGGAAAACTTTGACCAAAGGGAGGAGACACTCGATTCCATTCCTATTTGGGTGAACCTTCCTTTTTTTCATAACCACATTTGGAGAGAGGAATCCTTTAAAGTAGTTGGAGTCTCTTTGGGAAGATTAATTAAAATTATTCATATGACTGCCAAGCATAAACTAACCACGTTTACTCAGATTTGTGTTGAGATTGATGTGATGGAAGGTTTTTCAGAATGCATTGAATTTTGTTTATAGTTCATCGTGTTTGGAAACAAGATCTAGATTATGAGAAAATACCTTTTAAATGTAGCCACTACCATGAGTATGGCCATTTTTGTGTAACTTTCCAACCAAACCTCAATATTTTGAGAAATAAACTGACAAAACACTAACACCAAAGGAGTTGTTTGAGTATCAAGGAAAAGACAAAACAAAAGAAATCAAAGAATTAGAGATGGGGAAGAGATATGTCTTATCCATTATTAGTTCAATGCTCTAGAGAATCTAAACAATGAGCAAGAAGAATCAAAATCCTCCTAGCCCCCCACCCCCTCACCTCCCTACTACGCCACCCCTCCCCCCTCCAATAAATAAGATTGCAAGTTTGTCTAATGGAAATAGACACTCAAAATTAAGAAAAAGAGTATCAATGGAATTGTTTGGAAAAACCCCAAAATATGATACTTTAATTATATAGAAAATGAGAACATAGAGGATGAATTTGGCAGAGTAAGAGAGGAAAAAGTTCTTAAAGATGTAGACTCAGACAATGTATCTAAGGATATGATGGAGGAAGGGGATTCCATTGGAGGAGTTGAGTCTTTGAGTAAAATACAAACTTAGATTGATTGTGGGGTGTTTATAAAGAAGAAATCAAGTTAATCAACAAGATATGAATCTTTGTAAAATTATTCCAAGTAAACTATTAAAGAAGACTCCCAAAGGCCAAATGCAAATATCTTTGAAGATCAATGGAGGTAATATATAAGTGCAGGGAAACATTCCAATCCTTTGGTTAATCAAGGGGAAAGTTATTTTTTGGGTAACAAGTAGCCTTTAAAAATCATTGTTTTATTTTGGAATGTAAGAGGTGTGAATTCATATTCCCATAAAAAAGCCTTAAAGGTAATTGTTGACCATTTTCTGCATGACCAGTTTTGTGTTTTCCCTTTGGCTCTTTTCATTTCTCCCTTGCTCATTTTCTATGTTTGGTCTCTTGCTTTGTTGTTTATCTTTTCCCTTCGGCCTCTCCTGGTTTGGGCTCTTCTCCCTTGTTCTTTGTTCTTTCCCTTTGCCTTGTTTGCCTTAGCCTCTCTTGCTTTGATTTGTCCCGAAGTACCCTTTGGAAAAGGTTCCAAAGGGCCACTTCCCTTCTAAGTTCCCTTCAAAAAATTTCCGAAGGGCCTTCCTTGCCTTCCCCCTAAGTGTCCCTTTGGACTTTTTCAAAGGGCACTTTGTTGTCCAAGTGACCCTTCAAAAAAGTTTTGAAGGGCACTTTTCAGTCCACGTGTCCCTTTGGACTTTTTCAAAGGACCATTTACTTTGGAAATTCCCTTTGGAATATTCCAAAGGGACCTTGTGCCTTCCCCAAGTGTCCTTCATAAATTTTTTGAAGGACACTTTCCCAAGTGTCCTTCAGGAAAAGTTCTTGAAGGAACTAGTTGTTGCCTTTCAGGTAAAATTCCTTAGAAAATTCCTCAGGATAAATTATTTGAAGGAATTACTTCATGAAAATTGCTCAAAACATAAGCCCAACCCAAATGGATCCCCATGACATGTCACAGGACATCAAATTTGATATAGCCAACTAGTCATTAAGATTCAAGGAGGTGACATGCTACAGGACGTCAAATTCAGGGTGGCTAACTAGTCATTGGGATTCAAAGAGGTGACGTGCAGTAGGACATCAAATTCATGCCTAAAGTCTTCAAATAAGAAGTAAAGTCACTGGGAAAATTTGAATGACTCTACAGTGTAAATCAAGTTTCCCAACAAGCTTTGCTTTTGACTTTTATAAGTAGAAGTAATCAAAAAACCTGAAGGAGTAAGTAAGAAGTAAAGTCACTTGGAAAACCCAAATGACTCTGCAGTGCAAATTGGGTTTCCCAACAATCTTTGCTTATGAATTTTATAAGTAGAAGCAATCAAAAAAACCAAAAGGGTAAAGATAGTGCAAATCGGGTTTCCCAACATGCTTGACTTATAGGTTTATAAGTAAAGCCATTCAGAAGGCCCGAATGGGTGTGCAGTGCAAAACACAGAGCTTTTAGAAATAATCTAAGGTTCATAGCAGTGATTTGAGCCATTTCTTATGGAGGGTCATCTCACCATTGATTTTTCAATGATCCTGGTCATTTCAAAAGGGCAAATCAAAGAGAAAGATAAACTCCAATTGAATGAGAGAATAGCTAGAATCAGTTTCATTAGGATGGTGACTATAAATAATTTTGGAGGATTCTATTTTAGTGCCCAATATCTCTCTATTATCTCCCTCTTTTTTTATAAATAAGACCCTTGGGCTCTTGTTTTATCATCCACAGATAGTACGATGAAGCCCTGCTGGAATGTTTTGCCATTTTCTTGCCTTTGAACAAAGAAGCATAAGTCTATTTTCTTTATAAGTTCTAGACATTTGTTTGGGCATGCAAGAGACACAGAGTGACAACAAGTGATGTTTTATCCTTCAGTTCTTTGTCCTTCATACTTTTGAGTAAATATTTGATCCAACAGGTCATGTAGAGTGCATTCTAGCTGTATGATATTTTGCACATGTGTAACCCTTTTCTAGACTATATAGGTTATCTTTTCCAGTTATTTACCTTGGGTGATCTCATTCATTTTGTCTCTACATTGAAAGACTTATGTTGGAATCTTCTAGAGCTTGAGTTATAGAATATATGCTATTGTATTGTGCATAAATATAAGGCATACATGTGGATACTAATTCTTGGTGTATCACCATTTTAGACTAGGCTTTTCATTTATGCAAATTTCTAACTCTTTTCACTCACACAAACTGGTTCAACAGTTTTATTGCATAAAAAGCTAATATAGGGAGCTATCTCTTTCAACCTAGAGGTTTATTTCCACTTATAGGCACATCCATAGGATTGAAAATGTCCCAACATTGCCCAAATCTGGAGGAGGCCTAAACAACCCTCTTCTATGGTGCAAGATTTGGAGACAATAGTTTTGGCATGCCTGGTGGGACCTAAATTATTTCTAAGTCAAGGTGAATGTTGGTCTTGATAGGCCTAAAGTAGTATAAATACCCCTAACCCAACATTTCGTGACTCTAAAAGGGTGTGAATCCCTAGTTTTTGACCAAGTTTTATACATTATCCGACATGGTCCTCACAAGATCCTTAAGATTTTCTGATCAAGCCCCTTTAGCTAAAGCTTTTCCTGAAGAACAACACCCTGAACCACTCCTAGCCCTATTAAATCCTTGGCAAGGAGGTTTTGGGGAAGACGCAAAAGAGGTTGAAGAAGTTCAAGGAGAGGAAGAAGTTGAAGAAATAGAGGATCATAGGGGAAGAAAATAAATGGGGGAAGGGGAGAGATAGATAGATGTCAACCCTTCCTTGCTTTTAATACCCCAAACCCAATAGAGCTTCCTGCATATGACCCCATCCCTCCAAATACTACCGAAAATATTATTAATTTCAATGGAAAGGGTCCTATTACCCCATCTAAACATATTAGAGACATCTCTAATTTCTGTAATTTCCATAATGTTATTAGGGCCAACATAGCCATTAGACTACTTGCTATGTCTTTAAAAGGCAAAACACTTGACTGGTATAGAATGTTAGAGGGGGGTTGCATTACAAGTTGGGATGGCTTTGGAGACCTATTGGTGACAAGACTCAAAAATAAGAGTGATCATGCTTCCCTAATACATCATCTGAATGTAAGAAGAAGGGGTCCAAATGAATCCATAGGAGATTTCAATGAGATATTTCAAAGAACATGGTATAGGCTTCCACCAATCATGAGACCTCCTCCTAGCTTTGTGTTCCCAACATACCTCAAAGGGATTGGTATTGATGTTGTTGTCATGTTGCAGTGAATGGGAAGATTCACTCTTCTAAGTACATATGAACTATCAAGTGAGCCTGAGAATAACTTGATTTAGGTTGGAAGACTCCCTCCAAGAGTTTCCATGCCTTTGTTGTCCCACAATTTGGTTGAATCTCCAAGCATGTCAAAAATTCCCAATGCCAATGTGAAGCCAAGAGCCTTTCCCAATAAGGTGGATAATGTTGTGGACAAGGATGAAGAAATCAGATCATTGAGATCTCAGCTCAAGAAATCTCAATATCAAGCAAGTGCTCCTCTTAATGCATAATACTATACTCAACAAGGATATAGAGCTCCATCCCAATACAATTATCAAGGGAGAGGATAAAATTAATGAGGCTACAATAGGCAGCCAAATGCATATAATCCAAATTTTACTCCTCCCATAAAGGTTGTTGTTCTAGTTCATGCAAATCTAGTGCAAGGAGAAGATCATGTGGACCAATGGGGGCAGACTCAAATTTAGTTTACACATGATGATAGAGGAACCAGATACACTTTGAATACACAAGAAGAAGCTACTCCTTACATGGTAGTAGAAGAAGCATGTCCCAACCAAAGGGATAGTCCTGGAGAAGGTAGTAACCCAAGTGTGGGAATGATGAATTTTCAAGTAAGAGATGATTTTGTGTTGACTCAAGGCATGTCAATCAAAACCAATACAAGGGCCAAGAAGAGAGCATTGGGAGAAGGCTAGGAGCCACAAATAGTTTGAATTGATTCCTCTCTAAGGCCACAAAGCACCAATCAAAGTGTTGCACCTTCTACAAGCCATGTTCCTCAACAAAATCAGAATGTAAATGCAACTACCAAGATTGTAATATAGCAGGAAACAACTCCTTTATTACCATCAAAAATGTAGAAGAAAATGAATAATCCATCTCTAAATATTATGGACTCATTTAAGAGCACTAAGACAAGCATATCCCTTTGGGAGGTTCTACATATACCTAGTCAAAAGGAGATTTTGCAAGAGCAGTTAACAAGCATGTAGGTGGCTCCTCAATATTCAAAGCATCATAGTGTGACTCTCATAAATTATTTAAATAATATGTTGGAGCCTTTCACTAAAGATGAAAAGTCTCTACCCTTCTACCTCACACTCATTGTGGGAGATAAGTTGGTCCACAATTGTATTTTGGATAGTGGAGAAAGCACTACTGTTATGCCTAAATTAGTGGCTGATAAGCTGGGTTTGTACTATGGGCCACATAGTAAAGGCATGTTGCATATATATGGAACTCCAACCAAGATGGTAGGATTGGTCAAAGGTCTAAAAGTGTTTTTACATGGCTGCCCAAGCTTCCCTATCATGCAAGGTATTATGGTGGTGGACCTTCCAACACACTTTGTTATATGCTCATCTATGGACTTTATGAACAAGATAGGAGGATACCTTTCTACTAATTGGTCCTTTATAGCTTTCAAGATAAGGTATGGGACCAAGGTAACCATAAAGGCTCAACCCTTAGCAAGGTTCCACATTGAGCCATACTTGGAGATAATGATAAATCAAAACTATCTAATCAGTAAAGAGGAATAAACAGTCATGGATAGTGAAACATCTTCTCCTCTTGAAGGTATTTCCAACCTCTATCTTGACAAGTACAACACTAAAATACATGGCCTTGATCCTTACACTTTCATTGAGGAAACTGATTTGGGATTTTACTACATGCATGAGGAGAACGTCCCAATTCCTTCACTCACCAATGAAGATCATGAGCTTGATGGCATGTGGGAAATGCTCTTTGATGGTTTAAGGAGTAAATTAGGTGAAAGAGCTGGTGTCATGTTGGTTTCCCCATCAAAGAATCATTATTACTCTTATTATAGTTTTCACTTCAGTTGCACTTGCAACGTGGCAGAATATGAAGGCTTAGTTCATGGTCTCCAATGGGAAAAGAAGAGAGGAATCAAGCTTTTAAAAGTGTCTATGGAGATAGTGAGTTGGTCATTCATTAAGTGATAAGTCAAGATACAGCCAAGAACCCCTTGATTAAGTCCTAAAAGCATAGGATATGGGATCTACTTGAGGATTTTGATGCCTTCAACATCCACATACCAAGAGACTTGGACAAACACATTGATAGATTGGCTGTAATAGGAGCATGTTCTGACTCAGCCACTGATGTTGAATAAGAGAAGGATCAATCCCATATCAAGATCATTGTGAGGCCTTATATTCTAGATAATGAAATGTCATGGCAAGTGTTTGAAAGTGATGAACACATTACACACTTCTTGCAAAATGAGGCAGATTTCTCTTCAAGAAATCAAAAGAAGTTGCACGATCATTATAAAGAGCAAATTATACAACTAAAGACAAATAAAATACCCAAGGGTTGATTACCTTGGAGAGTGTCTTCAATGAGGATGATAAAAATAAAAACTAAAGAATGAACATGTCAACAAAAGAAGAGAACTATGAGAGGGTTTTGATTTTCAAAGACAAACTTTTGAAGATTAGCAAGGCTTGTTCTCAGCTGGAAAGGTGAGCTTTTATTACTTTATGCAAAGAGTTTCATGACATATTTACCTGGGAATATAAGGACTTGAAAGTATTTTACCCAAGTCTATCTTATCACACCATTGATTTGGATCATGGAGTGAAACTGGTAAGACAAAAGCAAAGGCCTATCAACCCCAAGGTAGAAGAACTCATGAAGAAAGAGCTAACCAAATTGATTGAGTCTAGTATTATCTTTCTTATCAAGTACTCAACTTGGGTAGCCAAAATTTTTCTAGTTAGAAAGAAGAATGGATAAATCAGACTTTGTGTGGATTTTTGTGATCTAAACAAAGTGTCTCTCAAGGATCATTACCCACTCCGTTCCATGGAACAAATTTTGCAAGTTGTTTCAGGTTCTCAATTTTTATCACTTCTTGATGGTTATTAAACTTATAATCAAATATTGGTAAATGAAGGGGATCAATTCAAGATATCATTCACCACCAAGTGAGGGACCTTTACCTACAAGAAGATGCCATTTGGTTTATCCAATGCTGGAGCTACATTTCAAAGGGCAATGGACATGGCTTTCAAAGTTTTGATCAATAAGTTTTTGCTTGTTTACCTTGATGATATAACCATTTTTTCAAAGGATGTTTTTGATCATATGGGACATCTTAGGAAAGTGTTTGAGAAGTGTAGAGAGTATGACATATCCATCAATCCAAAGAAGTGCATCTTCATTGTCTATGAAGGTAAGCTTTTGGATCATGTTGTTTCAAAAGAAGGCTTATCTATTGACCCCAAAAGGATTGAAGCTATTATAGGCTTGTCTTTTCCTCAATTCAAGAAAGGAATGAAAATTTTCTTGGGAAAAATAAACTTTGTAAATAGGTTTATCCCAAACTTTGCAAATATGGTAAAGCCTATCACAACCATGCTAAAAAAGAACCAATTTTTTACTTAGAAAAAGGAAGGTAAAGGCAACTTTGAGGAAATAAATCAAGCAATTACAACATCTCTCACTCTCTTAAATCCAAATTTTTATAAGGATTTCATCATTTATACTTTAGCTAACCTTGACATAATCTCAGCTATGTTTATACAAAATAATGATGAAGATGTTGAGCAAGCAGCTTTCTTTAGCCAAGGCTTAGAAGACTATGAAGTGAGATATTATTTTATTGAGAAGCAAGCTTTAACCATCATTAGAGGTTTGAAATTTTTTAAGCATATGGTTTCCAACAACAAGATCCATGTCATGGTCTCCCATCCTAACACCAAGGAGTTTCTCCTAAGCAGGGATCTTAATGAGAAGAGAGCTGGATGGATCATGAAGGTGATGGAATATGACATTGACATCAAGGTAACCAACCTAGTAATAGGATGAGGTTTATGTGAGAACTTAGCATCTGAATTTTAAGAGCCAAAAGAGCAAGCCTTGGTGAATCAAGTTCAAGACCAACTAGCTAATCATATGCAAAATCAAAGTTGGACATAAGACATCATTACTTTTCTTTAAAATGGTGCGTGCCCCAAGGGCTTGAACAAATCTCAAATAAGATATTTTAAGCTATAGGCTATTCCTTATTATCTTTTGAATGACATTCTCTTTAAGAAGGATGTGAGAAATGTGTTGCTAAGATGCATTAACAATGACACATTTGATATGCTACTAGAAAAGTTCCATAATGGTATAGATGGTGGTCACTTCTCTCCTACAACAACAATTGCAAAAATAATGAGAGTGGGTTACTATTGGCCTAGTCTCTTTAAGGACTATTATCATTGGTCTAAGTTTTGTCCTCAATGTGCTTTCTTTATTGGCAAACAAAAGCTTACTACCCTTCCATTGAATCCTATCCAAGTGGACCAGCCTTTCATGCAATGGGGCCTTGACTTCATTGACATGATCAAGCCTCCATCAAGTACTGGACACAAATGGATATTGACTACTACATACTACTTCACAAGATGGGTAGAAGCTATTGCTTTGAAGGAAGTAAAGGAAAATACCATCTTGGAGTTATATGATAGTATTATAATAAGGTTTGGAGCTCCTCATGTGAAAATTCCATCTTGGAGTTCTATGATTGTATTATAACAAGGTTTGGAGCTCCTCATGTCATTATCTTAGATAATGCACTTGATTTCATAAGTGCTAAAACTTTTGATTGGGCAACAAAGAGTAGAGTTCATTTGAGTATCTTATCCAACTACTACCCTCAAGGTAATGGATTAACTGAGTCTACCAACAAGAACCTCATCAAGATCATCAAGAAGACATTGGAAACCAATCAAAGAGTATGGCATATCAAGCTGAAGATAACCTTATGGGTAGACAAAATCAATCCCAAGAAGTCAATTGGTAATTCTCCCTTTGTACTTATATATGGGAGAGAAGCTAGGTTGTCCATATCACAAGAGCTCCCTACCTTGGAACTTGCACAATAATTGGAATTGCTTGAAAATACTCCCACAAAGATTAGATTGATAGAATTAATGTAGCTACAAGAGGCAAGAGATGATGCACACAAAGCTTTAGAATACCATCAAGTTCTGATGAAAAAATCCTTTGACAAAAGGGAAAGGGAAAGAGTGTTCAAATAAGGTGACTTGGTCTTGAAATGGGATGAAGATAGAGCAAAACTAGCGAAACATACAAAGTTTGATACTTTGTGGAGTGATCCTTACATCATCAGCAAGTGCAAGCAAAGAAACTCATTTTAGTTTTCCAAAATGGATGGAGAAGAGTTGCCTATTCTAGTGAATGGAATCCATTTAAATCCTTGATTTTGATTATTTTTGGGCATGTCTTGTATATACCTTATTTTGGTGTGTTTCCTTTGTTGTGTTTGTTTTCCCTAAGTGCTTTGGAGCATAGTGTTTCCCTTTCTGGTGTTTTCTTTCCTTTTGTCAGTTGTGCATGTGTCTCTTCAACTTGTGTTTTTGGCCATGGCTTATTCTTTCAAATCTTGTTTGCCTTGTGTGACTACATGTCCAATGGAAGGATTTAGGCAACTGGTCTTATGCCATAGTAGGCATGTCTCACTTGGAAATTGCTAGAATGTTGACTATTTTCTACATGACCAGTTTATGTTTTCCCTTTAGCTCTTTTCATTTCTCCCTTGCTCATTTTCTATGTTTGGTCTCTTGCTTTATTGTTTGTCTTTTCCTTTCAGCCTCTCCTAGTTTGGGCTCTTCTCCCTTGTTCTTTTTTCTTTCTCTTTTCCTTATTTGCCTTATCCTTTCTTGCTTTGTTTTATCCCAAAGTGCCCTTCGAAAAAGGTTCCAAAGGGTCACTTCCCTTCTAAGTGCCATTCAAAACTTTTTTGAAGGGCCTTCCTTGCCTTGCCTTCCCCCCAAGTGTCCCTTTGGAATTTTCTAAAGGGCACTTTATTGTCGAAGTGACCTTTTGAAAAAGTTTTGAAGGGCACTTTTCAGCCCAAGTGTCCCTTCAGACTTTTTTGAAGGGCACTTTATCTTTGGAATTGCCCTTCGTAAAAGTTCTAAAGGGCCATTTATTTTAGAAATGCCCTTAAAAAAAGTTTCAAAGGGCCATTTCCTTTGAAAATGCCCTTTAGAATTTTTTGAAGGGACCTTGTGCCTTCCCTAAGTGTCCTTCGAGAAAAGTTCCTGAAGGAACTAGCTATTGCCTTTAAGAAAAAATTCCTGAAAGAATTCCTTCAGATAAATTGTTTAAAGGAATTACTTCAAGAAAATTACCTGAAACATAAGCCTGACCCAAATAGATCCCCATGATGTGCCACAGGATGTCAAATTTGATACAGCCAACCAACAGTTGGGATTCAAGGAGGTGACATGCCTAAAGTCTTCAAATTCATGCCTAAAGTCTTCAAATTCATGCCTAAATTCATTGGGGAAACTTGAATGACTATACAATGCAAATCAGGTTTCCCAATAAGCTTTGCTTATGACCTTTATAAGCAAAATCAATCAAAGAATTCAAAGGAGCAAGTAAGAAGTAAAGTCACTTTGAAAATCTGAATGACTCTATAGTGCAAATCAAGTTTCCTAACAAGCTTTTCTTATGAATTTTAAAATTATAATCAATTAAAAAAATTGAAAGGGCAAAGATAGTACAAATCAGGTTTCCCAACATGCTTGACTTATAGGTTTATAAGTAAATCCATTTAGAAGACCCAAATGGGTTTGCAGTGCAAAATATGGAGCTTTCAAGAAGAATCTAAAGTTCATAGTAGCTATCTGATCCATTTCTTATAGAGGGTCATCTCACCATTGATTTTGCAGTGATCCTAGTCATTTCAAGAGGGCGAATCAAAGAGAAGGACAAACTCCAATTGAATGAGAGAATAACTGGAATTAGTTTCACCAGGATAGTGATTACAAACCATTTTGGAGGCTTCTATTTTATCACCTAAGATCTCTCTATTCTCTCCCTCTTTTTTTATAAGTAGGACCCTTGGGTTCTTGTTTTATTATCCACAGATAGTATGATGAAGCCCTGCTAGAATGTTTTGCCATTTTCTTGCCTTTGAAAAAAGAAGCATAAGTCTATTTTCTTTCTAAGTTCTAGACATTTGCTTGGGCATGCAAGAGACACATAGTGATATCAAGTGATGTTTTATCCTTCTATTCTCTATCCTTCATGATTTTGAGTAAAGAGTTGATCTAATAGGTCATGTAGAGTGCATTCTAGCTGTATGATATTTTGCACATGTGTAACCCTTTTCTGGACTATACAGGTTATCTTTTCTAGTTATTTACCTTGGGTGATCTCATTTATTTTGTCTCTACATTGAAATACTTATGTTGGAATCTTCTAGATCTTGAGTTATAGACTATATTCTGATGTATTGTGCATAAGTATAGGGTATACATGTGGATACTAATTCTTGGTGTATCACCATTTTAGACTAGGATTTTCATTTATGTAAACTTCTGACTCTTTTCACTCATACAAACTAGTTCAACAATTTTATTGCACAAAAAACTAATATAGGGAGCTATCCCTTTCAACATAGAGGTTCATTTCCACCTATAGACACACCCACATGCCTGGAAATGTCCCAATGTTGTCCAAATCTAGAGGAGGCTTGAACAACCCTCTTCTAGGGTGCAAGATTTGGAGACAATAGTAATATTAAATATCTTTATGATTTAATTTTATTACAAGAAATAAAACTTCCTAAGATGGATTTGGTATGGATTAAAGATGTTTGACATGGAGAATAGTATTATGTTGAGTGCATTGGCTTTAGGGGTCGATTTGGAGGAATTTTTATGATATAGGACATCAAAAAATCAAACTTTAAGAAGTTGGGAAAGTCTTGTCTTGAATTATAATTATGTTGGAATGCTTAGTTTCAAGGAATATTTTAATTTTAAAAATGTGTATGTGAATGAATTGAGAAAGTAGATAATTGGTATTGATTTCAAAATCATTTTAAAATTAGAGGAAAAGAGGAGGATTGTCCTTTTTAGACAGAACACGTATTATTAAGGAATATAAATGAAGAAGAATTATTGACATTACTCCCAAAAATTGGATCACTCAGTCAAATAAATGAAGAAGAAACACCTTGATTATGGAAAGACTTTATTATTTTCTAGATAAATCTCTTCAAGAAAATAATGTTTATATTGAATCCTTTATTTTTCCTAAAGGCTAGGTCTAATCATGCTCAAAATTTATTAAATAAGCATGGATTTGAGCCCCTAGGAACACTCCTTTTAATTTTAAGTTGATATTAATTAAATATTAAAAAAAAATCATTAAAAGGTGGTATAATTAACTTAAAATTAATTAACACTAAAATATATCGGTTTCGTATAAATTTGAAACAAATCAAGAGAAAGGTCAAAGATTGGCAAACTAATGATGCCAAAAGAAAAGTATGCAACCATCTTGAGGTACTAAATGATAATGCAAAATGGGGTCAAATCTGATGCTCTTAGGACATAAGAGGTTGATATGTTATCCTAATAAGAGAAAACTAAAGAGGTGGAGGATTCTTTTTGTGTCTCAGAGATAGGGCTTGTGGGTCAAGCAAGGTGAAGTTAATTCTAAATTATTTCACAAATATGATTTTGTTTTAAAATGAGAAAAAATATTTTTAATTAAAAGAGATGGTGAGAAGCATTTGTCAAAGTAAAATAATAAATTTGAGTTATTGTAAATGACTAATTTCAATAATTATTTGAGGAATATATGATTAATCGCTTTGAGAATTAGAAAAATATTATTGAGATCATTCTACTTTGATTACTGATGAAATGAATAAGCATTTGATCAAAATGGTTTCTTCAGAAGAATTAAGAGAAGTGATTTTTTTATTTCTAACAAGACAAATCAACTAAGATGGATTTTAGGTTAACTTATTTGGAAGTGCTTAGTATATTATAGTTATAGATGTTCTTCAAATGGTGGATGAATCATGTGTTTCTGGTTAGGTCTTCAAGGCTTTGAATTCTAATTTTCTTACTTTGGTGCTTAAGGATGAAAAATAAAGTAGCTTTGATAAGTTCTAACCTATTTCTCTTCATAACTTTTCTTATAAAAATTATTTCTAAGATCATGACTACCAAACTTTAGATTTGGATTCCATGTTTAGTTTTGTAGATATTAAAACTAAATATTGATAGCATCTTAGTCTTTTACATTTGACAAATACAAATCAATTTTATACCCTTCATTTCTGGACATTCTCATTGTCAAAAGGCTCACATTCATCATTTCACTATGCTTAAATGATTATCTTATAGCCTAGCCCTTATCATTCTGATGACCCAAATAACTTGCACACTACATAACGATCAAAACTTGATATATATCCTTCATTGTCAATTATAAATTTGTACCTAATTTATATTTTTTTGGACACTACCAGCCACAAAAGGGCACTAGTGTCCAGATTCTTATTTAGTGTTCAATCACCTAAAGTCATCCAAATTGTAAACTATTTGAAACCTACGGGTCGACCTATTTTTCTTATTGAACCCTACCATGAGATATTTTCAAAAAGTGTGTTATAAATACAAATCTAAGCCTTCTCATTATTCATCTATAAAATACCAAGCAAACACCTACCAAGATTCATTCAATCAATTACACAACTGAGTTATTATTCCCTATTTTCCTCTATTTCTTTATTAGTCATAGGAGCATTCATATAAAATGTTTGAAGCATTCAAAGAGTAGATAATTAGCGATATTTATCAAGTTAAAATTTATATCATTGCATACACACACACACACATAACATATCACACCATTATTCACACACACTCCCACACATAGGGGATGACTACATAAGTCTGAGGCCCTCCTTGGAGTATTGGCTATATAAGAAGCACTCATTAACAAAGGGATCTTTAAGGTCAGCTTGACACGATGAGCCCACGAACCCATTTTTAGAATACACATCCCAAGCATGAATAAAGGTGAAAAGATAGAGTTTAATACCTAAGCAGATATGTATAACATGTGTTCTATATTTAAATACATTAGCATAAAGGTGTCATAAAACCCAGAACAATGAAGTTGGTCATATCAAAATCCAACATGTATGTTGTACTAGACATTAGCATCATACAACATACAATAACATCAATAGTATTGTCCCAAGGTCGATGATAGTGTTTGTATCTCTAGAAAAATAATTTACAAAATCTGAAAAACTATCTCAAAATCTTGATCATGTACATGCTTATGCTTGTGTAACTCAGATTCACTTATAAACTTCCCCTTAGCATTATAATCAATAGAAAATCTTTCAAATTTGGTGCTTTATATATTTTTCACATCTTAATATTTTAATTCATAATATTCATTTATCTAGTTTTTAATTAATTGAACTGCTATAGAATATTTTTATTCATCCTTGTGTATAGGTTTTTCTACCTCCTTAACCCTTCACAATATATTTCCAAAAAGGGTTAAAATTTTGGTGAATCTGATGTATGAGTATTCTTTTTACATTATCATAATATAGCTAATATTTTTTTCCCTTTTTTCCCTAATCTTTGTATTCTTTCTTTCACTCCTCATGGATGATATAGATTGTTTTTAAGCATATGATGAAGAAACTATCCAACTTTCTATACAACCGGGAATGAAAATAGACTACTTCTATCTTCCAAATTTTATAAGGCCTCCTCTCAATTCTTTGTATGGTGATAGACACCATCCATCTACACCAATTCCATACCACCACCATATTAAGAGATGAGTTGAGCAATCTTAAAGAAGATAACCAACCTAATATTTTACCTCATACAACCACATTTGATACATATGAGCAAAATATTTCGTTGTTTGATCATGATAACTTTTGATAAATGCATAATGATATTATAGTTAATTTAAAAAAGAATAATAATGTGAATGTTTCTTCATGCAACTTGATTCAACCCTTCAAGGGTCCAACATTTCTAAATCATGTACCCTTTATTCATGATAACAAATAAATTGTTCCTTCATTCAATCAAAAACACTTTCTAAAGGTCCATAAACACAACATGGATTCCTTTCCAAAACCAACCAAAGTATAAAAAAAAAGGTTATTTATATTCCAAAAGCTTCAAAATTAAAAAAAATTCATAAACTTGTAAACAATGTACCCTTACCAAAGCTACCTCAACTTCCAATTGTTATATCATTACAAAAGGTAGTTGAATATTAAAAATACATAACATTACCGAATATTCAAAAATTTCAAAATGAAATGTCATTACCAAAAGTTCCTAAATTTAGTGATTCTAATCTTACAATTATTATTCACATTGATGATAATTTTAATATTCCTAACTTTAAAATAAATGGTGAATTACAACCAATGATCACATATTTACCAAATACCACCATTCCCACTAATTATCTCATGTCTATGATGAGTACTATAGGTAAGATTCAAAGGCAAGTATGTTTACTCCAAATTCAAATGACATCTTAAAATGCTAGTACCAATGTTAAAATTTTCCATAATTAACCTATTTCAAAAAGTGTACTTGAATATCTTTATCTGCAAGATTTTATATTTCCACCATTACCTTTTTTTTGGGTAAAAAATATCCCTTTGCCCACATAATTCAATATGGACATCATTTTGGTCAATGGGATAAAAATGGGAAAATATGCTTAAAGCCTTCCATATAAGTCTTACACAAGAAACTTTGGTTTGGTTTGATAGTTTACCAAATGGTTCCTCAACAACCTTTTCACAATTGGAAGATATCTTCTTCTTAACTTTCAATACACATAAGGTTCATAGACTTACATTAGAACATTTGTGTCACTTCAAACAATATGATGATGAATCCATTCAATACTATGCTTTTCAATTTAAATGTACATCATACTCCTTAGCATATATACCCTTGGATTTGGAATTAAAATTTGAGGCCTTATTTTTCCAATAAAATAAAGAACATTGTATAAGCAATACACATCATTTAGCCACGTATATATGGATGTAAATAGATATGTTTCATTCATGCTCAAATATCTGAAAGAGCTTAACATATTTCATTCCAAATACAAAAGATTTACTCCAAATGCACATGTGGAATATTAATTATCAAGTGAATATCAAAAAAAAATTTGTGACATTCCTAACATCTATATGACACCCTTACAAAAGTTACTCAATATAGGGCCAATCTAATATGACCATTTTGAAAAAACACTTCCAACTACACAAAGTAAAAAGCATCCATTCCAAAAAGATTTAACAATCAAATTATTTATGGGCGATGCTTATTTTTGGCATACCCATATGGATCCTTTAGAAAAATAAATCCATTGTATTGTAAGATGTTATCACAACTTGGCTATCATCTTAAGACTTATGTCAAAAAGGAAGATAGAAAGACTCCTTAGTCTACATCATAATACTAATTACTTGTGGTCTTCATATGGTTTGAACAAAAGTTTGGGTTATGCCCCATATATCTCAATATTCATTTACACTTAAAACATTTTAGCTATACAAAATAGAAGCTTAAATTATCTCAAATCAATAAAGCATCTCTTTTTTCCATAAAGGAAAATTGGTCCACATACCACATGATCGTGATTGTCCTTATACTAAATAAGTAATCCGTGAAAAATAGCATGCCAAACAATTTTTTCACCTTTACAACCATCGTCCAAATGATTCAATTGATCAAACCTAAGATTCTAAAAATTTTAAAATATAAAAAAATTAAAAAATCCAAAAATTTATTTGGCATTCACCCTTTGTGACCATTCAATCATCAAATATTTAGTAAAATAAAAAACATTCAAATAATTAAAAAATAAAAAATAAAATATTCAACATTCCCATGTTTATTAGATCCTTTGCACTAATGTTATTTGATTCATGTTATTATTATATAACATATCATTTAATTTTTATACACATACATGTATTTTTTGCTCTCCTTTGCACTTCTAAGCTAGATGTAAAAATTAAAAATCATACACTCTCTTCCATATTACAAATGGATTCTCAAGCCTTTATTTATAGCTTTCCAAATGACCTTTGGCATTCACCCTTTGTGACCATTCAATCATCAAATATTTAGTAAAATAAAAAACATTCAAATAATTAAAAAATAAAATATTCAACATTCTCATGTTTATTAGATCCTTTGCACTAATGTTATTTGATTCATGTTATTATTATATAACATATCATTTAATTTTTATACACATACATGTATTTGTTGCTCTCCTTTGCATTTCTAAGCTAGATGTAAAAATTAAAAATCATACACTCTCTTCCATATTACAAATGGATTCTCAAGCCTTTATTTATAGCTTTCCAAATGACCTTTGGCATTCACCCTTTGTGACCATTCAATCATCAAATATTTAGTAAAATAAAAAAACATTCAAATAATTAAAAAATAAAAAATAAAATATTCAACATTCCCATGTTTATTAGATCCTTTGTACTAATGTTATTTGATTCATGTTATTATTATATAACATATCATTTAATTTTTATACACATACATGTTTCACGCATCTTTGAGTGTGATACACGCATACCATACACATGATATATGCACATACAGATGTTGGACCTATCCTCTACCTACATCATATAGTATGTTAGGGTTATATTCTTCTTTGATCACAATTGATACAGGTTACATATTCATTATGATCATTTCTACTTCATCATGTTTGAGATTATATACTAATACTTACACATGTCTATATCTATACTCATATCTTTCACAATGTATATTATATGCTATGTTACATGATATTTTTTACTAATACATATATGCAGGGACTAGTATGATATGCTTATGATAGTTTCTTATAATTTATTTGTTCATATTGTCACTTCCTTGAGTTTATTTGTCTTACTTGTGGAATATTTGAATATGTTCCTTGCATGTTGGCCCGTATGCCATTGTATGTTGTTTGGACATTTGAATATCTCATTCTTTATTGATTGAAAATTTGAATATGTCATTTCATTTTGATTGTGCAAAATTTGAACATGACCTTTGTATGAGGTCTCCTTGGACCATTCTTTGGAATTACATTGAGTTATCTTATATGTGTGCTTGATTATTTATTGAGCTTGTACTATTACGTTCTAGACATTACTATGAAACATATCATGCATCTTATGGCTTGATGTGACCACATACTGAAAGCTTCATTGATATATCTACTTACAAATTTTACACTTATATGCTACATGATTCATACACATATTACATAGTTACCTTATCATTTTAAGTTAAGGTAACTATCAAATTCTATTTCCCTCACCTCAAAAGTGGGGGCATGATCTTTACATTTACATAGTTTCTAGATTCATAGTGGGGGCATGTTATAAAGACTTTACCTCCACACTTACCTAGTTATCAGTCTCTATATTTCAATGGGAGAATTTCATAAAGACACAACTTCCACACTTGCACAATCTCTAATATAATTACATGATTTAAATATACACTTGGATCAGAATCCTATATCTTGCATCTATTTTTTTTAGATTTAAATAGAGTTTTTTATATTTGTGACACATATAATTCATCTTGAAACACATTATAGATACATATGTCATGTTAGTAACTAAAAAAATTACAAAATTTACCAATTATATCTCCAAATTACTATCACCAAGAAGCACCGTTTATACTACAAAGTATTGTTATCGAACCTTTTCTATAGATGTAATAGTTGGTTCTATTTATAGGTTAAATTGATTAAATAATTAAACCTCGCTATATTTATAAGATGGGTTGGTTAAATCATCCAACCTCACCATATTTATAGGATGAGTTAATTAAATCACACACCCTCACCAGATTATATATACACTTGAGTTATGTATATGAGATTTAATGATCTCAATGGTCATGTCTTAATTCATCCTTACACCAAATTGAGGAAATAATACCTTCAAATATCCCTTATAAAATATTCGATGTTTAGGTATGAACATCTCTTAGATCCAATGCTTCATAAGGAAGCATACTTACCAAGAAAAATACAAACGGGCAAATTGGCAACATTGACACAGAGGTGTACTCCTTCCTTGCTCTCTTTATTTTCAATCATTTAAATTATTTAAAATTTTAGATTATATGCATTAATTTACACTGTAACACGTTCTTGGTTATAAGCCATACATCATCAAAACACTCAAATTAGACCCAAGCAAAGGCAAAGTGTAGTGTACTCACCCAGGTGTGTATTTCTTTCCTTTAAACTAGTAATCTCATCCTTATGCATTACTATATTAAGGGGGTTAGTGGAAAGGACAAATATAGATAATAAAACTAAATATTTATATCATCTTAATCTTGTACATTTGACAAATATAAATAGGAGCTATACCCTTTAGTTCTAGACCTTCTTGTTAACAAAAGTCTCACATTTGCCATCTCACTATGCCTAAATGATTATCTTATAGTCCAACCCTTATTATTATGATGACCTAAATAACTTGTACACTATAGAAAGCTCAAAACTTGATATATATCATTCAATTCTAATTATAGATCTGTACTAATTTTATACCCTTCTGGACACTATCAACCATAAACAAACACTAGTGTCAACATTGGTGTCTAGATCTTTATTTAGTTTCCAATCACCTAAAGTCATCTAGATTAAAAACTATTTGGAACTTGTGGGTCAACCTATTTGTCTTATTGAACCCTAATTTGAGATGTTTTCAAAATGTGTGGTATAAATACAAGTATAATCCTTCTCATTATTCATCTAGAAAATACAAACAAACACCTACCTAGGCTCATTCAATCAATCGAACAATTGAGTTATTATGCCCTATCCGTCCCTCTTTTTTTTTTTTATCAATTATAGAAAATGTTTGAAACATTCAAAGAGTAACCTATGAGTGGTATTTGTCAAGTTACAAGATATATCATTGCATTCATCTACATATATCATATTACACCATTGTTCACACACACTCCCACACATGGAGGACTACATAAGTTTTAGGCCTTCCTTGGAGGATTGGCTATGAAAGCAATGTTAATTGATAGAGGGGTCTTTGAAGTTAGTTTGACACTATGAACCCACTAACCCATTTTTGGCAAACACATCTTAAGGGAAAAGAGCTAGGTTTTGATCCATAAGTAGACATATACAACTTTTGTTCTAGATTCAAACACATCAGTAGAAAGGTGATATAAAACCCATAACAATGAAGTTGGTCACATTGAAATCTAGAACATATTTTGTATTGGATAGTAGCATCGTAGAATAAATAATAGTGCCGATGACAGTGTCTCAAGGTTGATGGTAGTGTCTATAACTCTAGAAAAACCATTTCTAAAATCTAATGACTATCTTAAAATCTTGACCCTGCATACTTATGCCTATGTACAACTCAGATCTACCTGAGCATTATAAATCCACCTAAGTATCATTTATCCTTGGCATTGCAATCAATAGAACATCTTTAAACTTTGTTACTTTTTATATTTAACACATCTCTCAATTTTTAATTTATAATATTTATTTATCCATGTTTTTAATTAATCGACCTACTATAAAATAGTTTTATTCATCCTTGTGTACATACTATTCTACCCCTTATCCCTTAACAAAATATTTTCATAAAAAGTTAAACATTTTCAAAAGAATAAGGTGGTGGTGTTAAAAGTTGTTAGATTCTTAACCAATTAATTGTTTTTCAAAAAAGTAATTCGTTTAGCTATTATCTCAAGGAGGAAAACGATGATATTAAAATTAGATTTCACAGTTGCTTATGGTCTTCTTAATAGAGTACTCCTTCTCAATGTTATGTCAAGATGGGTTTTTGTGAATTATGGGTGAGATGGATGGAAGGTTGTATTAACTCCAATTCTTTTGTTCTCCTTGTCAATGGGGGTGCCTCGGTTTTTTTAATTCAAAGGGCATCATTTAAGTTTGTCTCTTTTATCTAACTTTGTGTTGATGGTTGAAGTGTTGAGTTATATGCTCAAGCATAGAAAGTTGTAGGGCTTTATTGAAAAGGTTTGCATTACTTATGATATTAATAAATCTACTTTCTTACATTCATTTATAGTATCTTTTTTATGGATCATGTTTATATTTAAAAATAAATAAATCTGAATAATATATTAAATGAAATTATCGTTACTATTAAGATTAAGAAAATGAGGTAAGTACAACTTATATACCTACAATTATTTTTTTATTTTTAATAAAAAACTATCTTTAATTTTAAGTTTAAATTTTAGATATCCAAATCTATTCTTTGTATACCTTAGAAGTTCCGATAACTCCTCACAAACACTCTAAAGCTTAGAAGTAGTTTTGAATAAAATATCACCCATGTTAAATTATTAGACCCACGGATGGCTTTCATTAGTAGGGAAGACTAGTTTTATTAAATATATCCTCACCTCTATTCGTTTATATCTCTTATCCTTCATTCATGATCCTGCATGTATTCTTAATTATTCGTTTATATCAATTATCCTTCATTCTTATCCTGCATCTATTCTTCATAAATTGAACAAGTTATAAGATATTTTCATGTAAAGGCATTCATGAAAAGAGAAGGAGAAGTTTCACCATTGCAAAACTTTATAGTATATTGGGAATCAAGCGTATAGCTCTTTTGCCTTTAAGGCTTTTGATGTTTAGATGTTGTGATGTTTTGACGTGAAGTTGAATATAAGGTTTTTTTTTTTTGAGTGAAGTTAATTGTACATTTTATTTGATATGTATGGAATGTATAAAAGTTACGATTTTAGCCTTTGTAAGGTTGAGGGGAAGTAATTCTTTCATGTTAAATTTTAATAAGAAATATTTTTTTTCATTTTATGCAATTTAATATTTAATGTAATATAAAAAATTTGTACCCTATAAAGCTTTTACAACATCGTGTTTAACTATTTCATGTGCATAACTTATGTGTAACATCCGAAGATATAAAATACAATAGGAATCTACGTGTAACACTAAAAATATATAAATAAATATATAGAGATACCATGCTATGGAAAACAACACTTCCATAACTTTTTTCATGACATAAACCTTACCAACATATCACACATTTGAGTTCAAAATAGGTAACCTTCAAAACTTGTGAAGAGTCATATATAGAAGCTCAAATAACTCCACTTCCATAATAATTTTATAGTTTTCACAATTTTATAATCTATGTATATATTTTTAAAATATTAATAGATAATACAGAGATAATAAAAGGCAAAAGATTATGTCATGTATACAATTGATAAATTAATATACTTTTTTATTTTAATTCTATTTTTTTTAATTCTTGATCTTATTCTATATTATTTTTGTATACACTTACAACCCATCTAAACCTTTGTTAGAATATTATTCTTCAAACGTTTTAAGAACAAAATCACACACTTTATCTTATAATTATTTATATATATGTAAAAATATTTTAAAATAATCAATATTCATAAAAATTATTTAAACTCATCATCATCATCATCATCATCATCATCATCATCATCATCATCATCATCATCATCATCATCATCATCATCATCATCATCATCATCATCATCATCATCATCATCAAAGTTTAATACTCAAAATTCTAATAATAAGGTGTACATTTATTAAACAAAACATTTTACAATGTGAGTTACTTCTAAACAATATGAACTACCACTAATTTGTCTTGGAATTTAAAACAAGCAACTCAAGTAACTCAATTTTATTTTTTATAAGATGACAAAACACATTCCATTCTTGATGTACCTAAATATCTACATACATTATATCATACTTCATCCCAACATTACAATCAATTTCACGTACCTTCTTACTTATTACTAGTTATACTATTAAAAAAATAGTACATATTTATTTTATTTTATAGAATTTAGGATGTGGGTGCATTGGTTAAGAGGCTTGGTTGTATTCAGTCTTATTTAGGTTTAAATTTTGTTGTAGTATAGTTGGTCAATGGTGGTCGTTGGTGACTTAGGTTGGCTTGTGGTGGTTAGTGTTGATTTAAGTAATACCGATTTTTGATGTAAGAGGATCTGGGCCTCCCATTTGTGTCTTAGGCTAGTTTCGTTGGCTCAAGTTAAAAGATGGCTAGTTTATCCAATCAAATAAAAAATCCAATCTTATAACACTTGAAGGTCATGCATGTATCCATTACCAATTGTAAAAGAAGGGAAGGGTTAACACAATGTTTGAGCTCTTTCATTTTATTATCGAATGTTTAATTTTTAAATATATCCATCGATTCATTAGCGATTCGATGAATGTGGTAAAATTCAATGATCTAAATATTTTGAATTATTAAATTTAGAAAAAATATTTCCTTTTGTTTTAGATATGGGTAAACATTTTTATAGTATCTAGAGGTATGAACTAGAGGGGGACCACAACGAGGGTTTTGACAGGCCCCACAACTTAAAAAAAGAGCTTTTATAGAGATCAGAGCTCCAAAACTGAAACTGGAACACAACACGGGGCCCAGTCCCCATACAAACAAGCCTAAACACAAAAAAGAAAACCCAGACACAAGAAAATAAGAGACAAAAGAAAAAAAATAAGAAATGAAATAAAATGAACCCAAGGCAAGAGTCAATAAAAAATCTACCAATCATCAACAACTAATCTACAAAACACTTACAAAAGAAATAAACAACACTATCCAACACTAACCACAATAGAAGGCCATGGAGCAAAGGCAAATGAGATCAACCATAGGTGGGAATCAACCTCCTCTTAGTAGGGACGTCATCCAACTTTTGTAGGGACCTGTTATTGATGAGTTTCTCTACTTCTTGCTGTAGTCTTTCAACCTCAGATCTATGACCTCTCTGCTTAGACAAAGTACCCAAATTAGCCTTACGAAGACCAAAAATAGTGCGAGCCAATAAAAAAGGAATCGAGGAAGTAGGAAGATCGTCCAGAGTAACATAATCCAAGGTACATCCAACAGAGTCTAGAAGATTAGTAGAGGGGGCCTCTTCCACCTGAGCAGAGCAAAAAACATCTCCTTTTATTCTACATTTATGCAGTTTATTATGTTAATTATTCCCATAGAGTTTGATATAATAATAAAATTACATTTTTCCCTAATCAAAAGCATACTATGTTTGATATATAAAGTGCTAGATTTTTAAAATACTGATTAATGATGTGGAAAAAAAATTGTTTATAACTCTCTATCATATATTCAAAAAATATGATTACTATAGTTATTTGGCTTGGATTTCTTATAAATATACTATCTATAAGTAAAATAATCTTTGAAATTTCATAATTATAAAATTAAGTTACTTATCAAGAACTGATAAATTGTAATACTTGTTAAATCATTCTTTGTTATATATAAAAAAATATTAACTATACAAATTAAATTTTTTATTAAGTTTTTGAATAAATATTTGATGAAACTAAATGAAATATAATATCTCCAATCAATTTTTAAAAAATTATATAACATTATCCTAAACACCCTAATGAAGTCTCCATCGTTTTCAAAATATTCTAAAATTCCTTTCCATCCAAATATTCTATATAATGTAATATACTCTTTTAACCAAATTTTATTAATCAATGCTCACTAAGTTTACATGTAATTCGTGGATCATGCATTTCATTATGACTTTTATATTGATAGTCTACATCAATAATGAAACCATTAGTATCCATTAACCACATATACATGCTTTAATGAGAGAATAGATTCTAAAATTATATATAATTTTTTTTGAGTTCATCTAACTCATAAGTTATTTGTAGAGGAGTTATTTAAAATTATATAGTAACAGTTAATTTTTGGATAAAATTCTGTATTTAGTTTTTGATTGATATATTTTGAATCACTATTCATGATTCATCATTAAAAATTATTTATGAGTAGAATTGTAATTCGTAATGATGAATCACGAATAATGATTTTTAACATGTTAATTAAAAATGAAACACAATTTTATCCAAAAATCAACTTTTATTTTCGTATGCACCATGAAAACATCAAAACTCTTACATATAATATATTTATATAGAAAAAATATATTTTATATTTACTTTATAATAATAAATAGATTTATATCTAAAAATAAATAAATTTATATTGAAATTTTATAATAAAATGTTATAAATAATTTAAATGTGTGAAAATAAAAATTTAAATTATTTATTATTTTAATATTTTACTCTTAGATAAATTCAAATCTCAAAAGATTCACTCAATTTAAAAAATTATAATTATTTATCATTTTTAATATAATGTTTACTACTATTTAAAAAACAAAATTAATATATATTTAATGCTAAACAAAATTAAGCCCGTGAGTGACTGAAATTGGTAGTGTTCACTCCACACCCCCCACTCATCCTTGGTTCATCCTAGATTAGATAAAATATTGGGAATGATATTTTAATATAGTAACACATTGTCAAAAGAAAATAAAAGAAATAAAAGAGTCATGATTATGTCGCAAATAAAAAAATATTCAAAGGTTGTTTCTTTAATATTCCAGTTCTTCATAGGGAGCACGCCTCAAAGGAAGTGGGCGTGTATCGTTGTCATGGGCCACTCTTTTGGCATGTTCACACTTACCTACTTCATATGCATTATGGAAAACTGTGATTTTGATGGCTTTGGTGTCTCTCTCTCTCATGTCTAATCAATCGAAGGTGCTCAGTAGGGTGCCTGAATTATGGATATGGGGAAGGAACTTTGAAAATTATCACCGACCTGCTACTTTAGGTATAAACTTAAGATGTCCACATAGATGAGAGGTGCTTCTCAAAGTACCATATGCAACTGCACGTGAGATGCCAACAATGACAATATGGCGTATGTGATACCTAAATTTGGCATTTTCTTTTCAAAGTTTGAGTTTATCATGAGTATTAATATTTTATTACTTTCGATATTTTAAATAATATTTTTTATAAAAAAGTTGAGATGAATTAATTTTTCATGTGTTTATTTTGAATTATTTGTTTTAATTATTTAATTATTATTTTTATATATTTTTTTGTTGATGGGTGATAAAGAGTTCAAATTTTGTTGTACCATTATGTTATGCTTGTTTAGAATAATTGGAAGAACACATTAATAGATGAGGGAATCCCTTACTGGATTGTTCTGAAATGGATGATCTCTAAATGAGAGATATGACCATATGTGTTCTTTTGATCATATGGCCCTCGGTGGAAACCTCATCAAATAATTTTAATCCTTGTGTGCATGGCCACCTAATCATGTAATGTGTAATCACATAAAAATGCAATTTGTATAACCTGAGTATGGCTTGTGACATCCAAACCATAGGTCTTTCCTGCTTGCTTGCACAACCCACTAGGCATGTTTTCACTGCTTCCCAGTCACCTGAAACCTTCCTAAATAAGCCCTAACTGCCTCGAACTCCTCTCCCAAGCACATCCCTGTCCCCTAAGGTCCCTGTCCCCTTGGACAATAGCACCATAAGTTGGACTATAGCACTGGACCCTAGGGTGTCCACTTTTTAGCGCTATTGTCCAAGTCACTCTTAGCCTCAAACGGTCAGATTTCCCTGGGTCCTTATCTTTTTCCCTGTCAGCCTAACACGAATTCATCTAACCTAAGATCATCAGTTTCCCTATAAAAGCCTATTCAAGGGACATTTAGAAGGGTTGGCAATCATTCAAAAGGTACTAGCTAGAAATACACTAAGCACACTCAAGCAAATCTTCCTATTCTCTGCATACAACCAACCACTGTTATTCCCAGCCTACTCAAGCTCCCGCACAAGTCACGAATCATCTCAAACTTGCCCAAATTCACATAATACTTGCATTGCATACACAAGATTGCACAATACACATTCAATTTGGGAGAACTACATTGGCCTTGATCCCTCCTCAAAATATTGGTATGTAGGCAGTGTGTCCACACATGGGGTGTGATCATACGTTCAGTGCATAATACACACTAACCCCTTTTTCTAGCTAATTCAAGACCACTTGTCAAGCCTAAGGAGGAACTAAGACCCTAGAGGATAGAATTAGTTGCACACGGAGCTTCACGGATGGTTGAGACCTGAGATTCCAAACACATAGCCTCCCAAAGTATCAGAACAAAACCCAGAAAGCTTAGAAAAAGCAGATTAGAGGGACTATAGTGCCAAAAACAAAACTATAACGTAGGACCTCCAAGTGTCTAGTTTTTGGTGCTACTGTCCAGACATAAAACAGACTTCTAGGACCTATTTTTGACAGTCTACCCACTCAGCTCAGCAATTTGTAGTTCCAGAATCCTCCATCTCAGTCCAGAAATCAACTAAGTTCACTCTCTATCCCCTTGTTTGCTATTTTTAATAATTAATTGATCAAATCCAGATTTAATAAATCAATAGGTTAATTTAGGCATACTATATTCACATATTTTTCAGATTAATCCAGACCTCTTTACTAATTAGGAAATTAAACCCTTAGTTTCCCAAAAATAGTAAAACGTAATGTTGATTTCAAGAAATGGGTGGTCAAGATTAAATCTAGGTGTATCTATGGCTGTCATTAATTCAACATTATGTTGTAATTTTCCTGCTTCTCACCCTAATCTAGCAATCAACAGTCAATATCTCATTTGGGAAGATCAATTATTCAAGTTAAATCGTAATTGAGCTTCTCATATCTTCATTTGAATGCCAATTCATCAGTTGATGGTTGTGATTGAAGTTCACTAGATCAATAGTTGACATTGATATGGTACTTGCACTAACATTTATGCCTTCCTCGTTGAAAACCTCGATCAATGGTCATGATTAAATCTCACAGATCAACGACATGTGTTCAAACATGTCCTTTTTGTAATTTGATGAAGGATACACTAATGAACAAACCTAATTTTCTTGATCTAAATTAGTAATGTGCATTGATTTAGGACCACACATCTTTCTTGATGTCATTGCCTCCAAAATCATGATAGATGTGTTGTTAATTTGAGTTTTACCCTTGAGAAAGGTATTCAATCTTCCTTACCAAATTAACATAATGGGATCACTTCCAGGTTGTGGGTGACCTATAATGGAAGTAAACATCCAAAAAGGGTTGGCTCCATTGATAAATCATCTTGATCCTCACCTAAACTACTTCTTGACAATGAAAAGAGAGAGAGAGAGACACACATTTACTTCCTATACTTCTAAGACTAATTATGGGGTGATGCACCAAAATTGAATACCTCAACTAGTTTGGACACACACAAAATGAACTTAAATAGTACTCACACATACATAACTCACAATTCATCAATGAATCTTGGACATAAGTGTTTTGTAGAAAGGATTCCACTTATAATAGTACCTATAAGGATGACCACTTGTCTTAAGAAGCTCAGATGGCATTCATCACAACTGTAAATTACATAAACCTTAAGAGACACAAACTACAACTGCACAAGATCAAGTTTGCTACATAAAAGTGCACAAAATTTGACATAAATCAAATATAGGTTGTAATTATCATAATCTTACATCAATAATTAATCAATTTCACATAATAACCAACATAGGAGAAGGTAATATTTGTTTCTTTATTGCTCAAAAAGGTGTTTACAAGTCTGAGATTCGGCAGGGCTAGGCTACAACTAACTAGCAGTGTTTATTACTTATAAAAAACTAGTACATATAGTGAAATGAGCCTTTTATGAGGGGACTTGAATGCAAGCTTGTCATCAATGCCCTCATTAAGGTTGAAAAATTAAAAGATAAGTGAAGTTTAACTTCAATTCACAACTTCTTTACCTCTCAAATGTATTATCACTTGCTTTGAAGTCTCCAAGTTGTGGAGGAGGGGGGAGGGGGCATAGAAGTCCTTGTTGGAGGCTTGAACTAGGATATGATTATCACTTGCTCATGAGTTGAAAATTAAATGATAAGAATGGGACATTAAATTAGTTTCTTTTCTAACCATTCATAATGGGCCCAATTAAAACATGCCCAGAGACTCATATCTGTTTGACACTTGGTGACCCCTTAGAGCTCCTTATGCTCTTTGGTGAGATCTTTATCCCTCTAAACTTGGGCTCAAATCAACCCCCAAGTTGAGCTCATATACTTTGAGATGGGCCCTTTGATAAAACTAGGATCCTCATAATGTTTCCATTGGAGCTCAAGCTATCCTTACCTCAAGCTCGTTAAAATTGGGTTCTATCCATGCAACATCTATCAAGCTCAATGCATTCACCCTAAGAATTTTGTGCCACATTCACAAGAGGAAGAAAAAAAATCTCTTTATAATGAAGATTGTTTTCTTAGTTACTCAATCTTGAAAGACCACTTATGTTTGAAACTCATTCATCGACTGTGCCATGTGTCAACATAATATTGGTCCACTTGTCAAACTACAAAAGGGGTTAGGGTTTCCAATGGGATTGCCACTTGGACACATGCCCATCACCCATTGGTTGACATCTTGACACACTATCCTCAGGATTATTATGTAGTTGCCACTTGTCATACTACCATTTGATCTTAGATTTATCTGATTTGCCTAGTCATCTTTGTAAGGTCTAGGAGATGAACACATCTGATAGTCAGTTGACATGACATTCCCTAGTTGGGATGGGATATAACAAGTCTTAAAATTCTACCACCTTTGGAGATTGATAGGTCAAGTTAATTATTTATATCATAGTGAAGCAAGATTTTTCTATGTGGCATCATCCCACTCAACTGCTATTTTGACACAATAATGGGCTTACATGGACCACCCCAGGGATACAAAATAATGGATTTGCACCATGTGGTGCCATCTCATTCACCTACTAGCCCAAGGATTTGACATCATGTTTGGGCTGCATGAAAATCTTTGAGAGAGTGGAGTAGTGGGATTATGCCATGTGGTATCATCCCACCAATCCTCTAGCCTAGAAGGATTTGAACTATATGGGTGGTTTTGGGACTCCAGGTCACCATGATTATAGTGCATGGAAGAATCCCACTTGCATGATTACCTACTACTTTGTTGACATAAAGATTATTGGGAAACGTCATGAAAATTGACTAAGTATTAAAAGGTATTTTGAAAGGGCTGAGGACTATCAGGAGGTCAACACATGGCACTAGGCCACTTTTACAAAATCAACTAAGTATTAAAAGTATTTTGAAAGAGGCATAGGCTATTGGGAAATATGAATGATTATCGCATGGCACCATTCGATTGGACGAAAGTCTTTATTTGATTGATAAATTAGGAAGCCATCAAGATATCACCGAGGGGCCACCAAATTTGACCTCATTGCCTCTTAAATTTGTCACCAAGAAAAACCTTAAAATGGTTAGGACTTTTTATTTTTTGACTCCTATAGGCTCCAGGAGTGCACTATGTTGGCCAAGAATGCTTGGGAAGCTAAGAATTCACAAATTATTTAAATTATGGAACTTCCCTCTTTTGCCTTTTTTTTTTTCCCCAAACTTTGACTAAGCTATTGAATAACTAAGATTCATATGATTCTCTTCCATGGTGACAAAAAATGGTCAACATTTTGGTGACTTCTATGGGTTGCTTGCCTGCTAAGTAAAATACTGGCTTCCTTATGAAGTCCATTGGGCATGGAGTCTTGAAAATGATAACCAAATTTGATTTAAACATGATAAACACTGTTTTACCTTCCTCATGCAAATTTGAAACTGAACAATGCATCCTAAATACAACAAAAATACATGTGTAAGAGCACTTAGGGGATTGAAAACTACTACAACCACCAATCGAACATGTGCATAATAACACTTTAAGGAAAGTGAAATCTAAACACTACCATGTAGAAGATGACATTTCACCTCAATAACATTTCTTGAGAAATATCCCATTGAATAGAATTGGTATATCTTCCCCATTCAATTTTGACAATTAAAAAGCATTATGTGATTTGTAGCTAGAATTAATACAAGGACCACTCCATATTGCATCAAATTTAGTGTGCTTACCTAGTTTTTCTCTATCCTCATCCCATTTTAGGATGAGGTCTCATTCTTGAAAATTTATTTCCACCACTTTCTTATCAAAAGACCTTTTCACTTGGGCTTAATGAAGTTGTATTGTGTGCATGACTTAGTCTCTTAGCTCCTCTAACTCCATCATATCTGCATGTCTTGCTTCCATGTCTCCTTCCATCATCTCAAGCTGGTTTATGAGCTCTAGGCTTGTAATTCAATGGATATTGGTAATTTTGTCTCTCTACCATAGACAAACTTATAAGGTGAGTTGCTAATAAACCTTTTAGGAGTAATCCTATCATCCCATAAGGCTGATTTCAACTTTGTGTACCATGCCCTTTGATTCTCCTTAAAAGTTATTTTAATGATATTTAGAAGGTTCTTATTTATGGATTCAACAAGTACATTATCTTGAGGATAGTAATTTGAGGATTTACTCAAATGAATTCCATTTCTTACAACACATTCAATTACTTTGGTGTCAAGAAATGCCTAGGCATTATCTGATATGATGGTAGAAGGGACTCCAAACCTGGATATAATCCCTTCATAAAAGTCAATAACATTGGCCTCATTTTCTTCTTTCAAAGAAAGTACCTCGGTCTACCTAGTAAAGTAATTTGTTGTAGTTAGTATCCATTTCTGTCCTAAGCTTGATGTTGGTTTGATTGCCCCTATGAACTCTAATCCCCATTGCATAAATGACTACTCAAATAAAATGGGGTGAATATAAAGGGATGCAAGATTATCTTTGCCCACAAAGAAGGCACATTTCTTGCATTTATTGACCCATGCATAAAAATCTTTGAAGATACTAGACCAATAATAACCTGCTTTCATGATTTTGAGAGTTGTAGTTCTTGGAGCATAATGCTTCTTGAAAAGCCACCATGGAACTCTTATAGAAATCTATCAATCTAATTTGACTCTACACACCTTAGAAGAACACAATTAATGTCTATTTTGAATAACACACCATCAATAAGGACAAAGGGAATAGGTTGAAGTTTGAAATACCTTATTTTTGTCCTATCTAAACCTTGAGGGAATATTCTAGTATGTAAGTAATAGATAGTCTCTTATGTCCAACTTGTAGGAGATGAAGATGCAACTGCATGTGGATCATCTTAGAGTGTTAGGATAGCCTCTTTATTCTCTTATAAATCTGAATCTAAGTGTTCATATATCCCCTTACCTTTTATTAGCTTGGTTACCTTGAAGTCCATGTCATATTCCATCAATTTTTTGATCCAACTAGCCCTATTTTCATTCAAATCTTTGCTCAACAATAAGTCCTTGATACTTGGGTGAGATACCATAAATTGAATCTTATTTTTTGAAAGAATATGTCTAAAATTTTTTAGACTTCAAATAAATAAAATTACTTTCTTTTCTGCAAAATTATACCTCACCCCATTCTATTGCAAGCCTTGGCTAAATAAGGCAATTGTTTGTTCTAACTTCTCATCATTATGTTGGGTCAACATAGATAAAATAGTATCCAAAATTTCAAATGTATACACTATATAATTCTTTGAGAAATTAGGATTTTTAAGAGTAGGTTCTTGGGTAATGGCTTCCTTTATGGCCTCAAAACTATTCTTTCCTTCCTTTAGCCAATTGAAATTATAATTTTCTTCAACATGGTTGTTAGTGTCGTAGATAAACTTGCAAATCTAGAAATGAATCTTCTTAAAAATTTGATTTTACCTAAAAATCTTTGTATTCACTTTTTGTGTTGAGGCAAAGACAAGGACAAGGACAAGATGGAGCTTACCCTTTTAGGATCAATGGCCAATCCTTACTTTGAAACAATATGGCCCAAGAGATTGTCTTCAATGAATGAAAATACACATTTCTTTGGGTTGAGAGTGACCACAAATTGTCTACATCTTTCAAAAATATGCCTAAGATGACTCAAATGATCATTATCATTCTTTGAAAACATAATTATGTCATATAGATATACCAAAACTATCTCATTTAGAAAACCTTGAAAACATGTCCATGGCTCTTTGAAATGCAACACTTGCATTTTACAATATAAAGGGCATTCTCCTATAAGCATAAGTTCCCCATTTAGTAGTGAAGGCTATTTTATTAGTCTTCCTCTCTTACCAAAATATGATTATACCCACTATAGACATCAATAAGAGAAAACCACTCAGAAATTGCTACCATTTGTAGAATTTGCTCCATGGATGGCAAAGGGTAGTGATCCTTCAAGGAAGCCTTGTTCAAATATATAAAATCCACACAAAATTTTATTTGTCCATTTTTTTCTCACAAGAAAAAGGTTTTCAACCCATGAGTAGTGCTTGATGGGGAATATGATTCTTGATTCAATCAGCTTGGTCAACTCTTTCCTCACCAAAGACTCCATCTTTGGATTAATAGGACTTCGCCTTTGCCTTACCAATTTGGCATTAGATTCTAGATCTATGGTATGTTGAGCCAAGGCTAGATCAAACCCCTTGAAGTCACTATATTCCCAAGAAAAAACATTAATTAACTCTCGACACAACTCAACAAATGATTCTCTTTCATGTTTTAAACATACCTTTCCAAGTTTGAGAATCTTTTCCTTAAAGATTGTAATGCTTCCATAGTTTTATTCATTTATAAACATCCTCACTTTATCATTTCTCATTTGTTCATTAGTATTGCAGATGATCTCAAGTGTGACAATTCCTTGAGGTAGCTTATTTGTCTTCAATTTCACAATCTGATCCTCATACTATTGTTGTAATTTATTCTGATTTCTAGAAGAGAATTTAGCTTCTTCTTGAGTAAAAAATGCTATTTTTTTTATCATATTCAAACACTTTCCAAGTCAAAATATTATCAGGGATGGAAGGCCTTACCACTACCTTGATGTGAGATTGATATTTATCATTCTTTATATCATTAAGAATGTCAAATTGAGCTCCTATGGCTATTAACCAATTAACATGCTTATTTTCCTCTCTTGGAACACCATGTATGTTGAAATCTTCAAAGTATTCTATGAGATCCCACACCCTGTGTTTATATGAATTCAAAATAAAGCTTTTACACAAATTCTAAACTCTAACCTGATGTACAACCAACTCACTATCACCAAAAACTTTTAGGCTTTCTAATCCTACTATTATTGCCTATTTGAGACCATGTATGAGTGCCTCATACTTAGCTAGATTACAAGTACAACCAAAATGAAATCTAATTGAAGAGTGGTACCTTTAATTTTATGGACAAATCAACATATTCCATCCCCTAATCCATTCTTATTCCTCAATCCATCAAATAATAACTTCCATAATCCTTCACTAGAATCACTTGGCTTGGCAAGAGTTGGTATAGATGTTCCTTCTTCATGCAAACAATAAATTCTCAAGCCTTTTTATTAAATCAGCTTGTAAGGATCATACTCATGGTTTTCACTTGCCTACTCATCAAGGAGAATAATAGGAATTCCTTAAACAGGAGTTGATATATCTTGATCACTTGGATTTTCCTTCTCATTAGAGGGTTTTATATGAAATTTTGAAATACATTCTAATTTTATAGTAACCTTAGTACCATACCTTGTTTTGAAAAATAAATATGACCAATCTAAATATAGGTACCATATAATCTTTGCTATGAAGTCTCTTGACAAGCATAATGCAAAATATGGTTGTAAATCAACTACCACAACATCTTGAAGAATAAAAACACTTGGGCAAGAATGCAAAGTCAATTATACAATTTTGATTAATCCTATTGTCTTGGTAACTATATCATCTACTTTCAATGCTCCTTTTATGTTTAGCTCATAGTTAAATCCAAGCTTATCATCTATTTGCTTTAGCATAACTATTCTACTAGCACCACTATCAACCATTAAATTATGAACTAGATTGCCATTGATTATAATCATATAAAAATGAAACTTGAGTGCTAAGAGTGTTACTTGAGACCACCCATCCCTAGCTTAGCCCTAGACCTATCTTAGTACCTATTTCAACACTTATCCATCATTTTTTGTAGACCAATTGCATTCCTAAACATCCTTAAAGTAGTCCTAAATCCTTACTTTAGAATCATGGCTCTTAATGACTCAGGTTCTACCACCTAGACACTACCACCATAATTTGGATAGTAGCACCAGTGGATCCAATGTCCCAGTTTGGGTGCTATTGTTCTTTTCCCACCTTTGGACACCAATGGATATATTTTTAAATAAAATCCACCTAGGGTTGGCATACACCTCTTTTAATACCCAAAAAAACACTAGACTAATATGTGTGTGTGTGTGTGTGTGTGTGTGTGTGTGTGTGTGTGTGTGTGTGTGTGTGTGTGTATTATTCTAGTGATTTTTTAAGTATTAAAATAGGTGTATGCCAACCCTATGACTTTAAGTTCATTATCCACCAGATGGAAATTAGATGCAAATAACACAAATTAACTCAAAACAAGTTTTGCACAATCAAGATTATCATTTCCTATTCTACCATACTTATGAATACAATAATATAAAGCCATATCAAGCTCAAAATACATATATTTATGGTCTTAAGATTCACTCAAAAGTTATCAAACTGAAATTCATATTAGTTTCACTTGCACTTGCACCAACACTTAGGTGGGGAGAACTACATCATGTTTGATCCCTCCTCAGATTATTTGTATGTAGGCAAATCTCATCAAAATAGGGTGTTAAGGCTGTCCAACCTACCTCACTAACATAACACTTTGCTACTTATTCAAATCATATGCCATAACAACATGATGGTCTAGTGTTTATATACAAAATTAGTCAAAATAGGTCACCGATAGGGAATTGGAACCTTTGCACATAGGAACAATCCTAGTAGACTCATACATAGGTTCACCCAGAAGCTCAAAATAGTTATGAAAAAATGACATTAAAACCAAAAGGAGGACATTATTTCTATTGGAATTATTTTTTGATTGGAGTGCTATTATCCATGAAGGGTTTTGACACCTAGATCCTATTTGCGATACTCATATCACCTCCTATCTTGGTTTGTGGCCTCTAGATCTTCCATCTCAACAAATTTATAACTAATTCATTATTTATGTCATTTATTTTTATTTTTAGAAAGGTCAAACTATGTCAACTTTGTTATAAATTAATGGCTATATTTATACCCTAATTTACTATAGTAAACCCCTTTAACAACTTAAGGATTAAACTCCATAAACCATAAAAAGTTAAAACATTTCATGAACCTAACTTACATAGAGAACATTATTTAAACCCTAGTGCCCATTAGGGTTTCCCTTGTTATTTTTTAGAATATAATTAGCTTCAATTTGCGACTTATCATCATGATTATCATGATAGATGTCATTTTCTAATTTTTGGTAAAAATTACTGTGGTTTTTTTTTCATACGTATTACCCACCATTTATATAAATATACACATGTATGTCACTCATCTCATGGACCATGTTATAACTTAGATTATTTTACACATGGGTCCACCCTCTCTTGATTCCCCTTTCTATAAGGATCATTGTTACATGGCTCATTTTGAGTTACCTTCGATTACTACTCAATTATTGAGAGATTAGAGGACTCCTTTTGTTATACCTCCACATAGACCATTTGATTACCTTAGATCACATCCTACCTCTACTACTTGCCCTCGATAAATAGTAGATCCTATAGTTTGAGTTGTTACTAGACAAAACAACATGCCTCCTCATCCTATATAAGAACAACATAACCCCACCATCCCTCCTCATCCAAAAAACACCACAATGGGACTTAGAGATCAACACACTAACTAAGATCTCTATATTGTAATTAATTCAATAGACAACTATTTTCAAAGATATTATTTTTAAAACACTCAATCATACATATTTTCCTTGTGATCCAACTTACTTTTCAGCTATTATAAACATTATCAAGGACATTAAGGATGTTATATATTTTTCCAATGAGGATTTACACTCATAGTTAGTTATTGATCAGAATCTACCACTATTCATTCATGCAAAAATCAATACCACAATTATTAAATGTGTTCTAATTGACAGTGGTTTAGGAATTAACACATGCAACCTCACATTTATACATACTATGTGGGTCAATATAACATCCATTTAGAAGACATATAAGAATATCATAAGTTTTAATGACATTCCTAGACAAACATTGGGTTCTACTACATTAGATATTATGGCTAGGCCAAAAACCTATCTACATAATTTAAAGTGATGCCTAATCATTTTGACTACAAACTATTACTTGGGAGACATTAGATACATGCTATGGAGGCCATACCCTCTACCTTGGACATACATGCCAAGTTTTTACATCATGAATACTTATACACTTGTCTAGTAGACAATCCACCATTTATATATTATAGATTCAATTAGCCCACCACCTCAAGCACATATTCATATGGGACATGTCATGTTCATATAGAATCCCCACCTCACAAGATTATGATTAAGAAAATACATACAAATGAGGTTGGGGAATCTAGTACCACTATTATTACACCCATTCTAGATCCTCCTTTAACACAATTACCTTAACCCATGATAGAGGAGGACCTTCCTATAGTAAAACCATCCCCACCCATAGTAGATGATGAGATTATCATCACATAATTACCATTACTTGTTAATTCAACTGAAGTATACATATGCAACTATGATACAAATTATAAATACTCCATAGAGGATGATCCAACACCCATTGACATTGATGACTACTTATGTGGATTGAGATTCAACCAGTGGGCCCTAGAGAGTATAGATATGATTATAAGGAACTTATGCCTTTTTCTACACTGACAACACCACTAGTTCATGGTCCTATAAAAACAAGCCCGCCAACTTAGTTACAGTTAGTGGTAGATCCCTCTATTTAATTAATACATATGGTTACATATATGGATAACAACCCAATTATATGGATTCAAATACGTAGTTTACATGATAAACCAATCAGATTCTATAGATATTACTTGACAGAAGATTGTCATAGTAGGAAGGTCAACCCTTTTATCATTTTCACAGGCTTACAAGACATGATACAAATACATGCTCAAAATTACAACACAAGTTGAATAAGTTCAAGGCTTAGGGCATTATTCAAATTAAACAACCTCCACCTTTACCAGTACAAGTACCAAGATAGACTCGTCATCGATGTATATATTCATAGAATGATCCATTGACTATACAAATTTTTTTTGAGGACAAACACAACTTCCATGTTTTTATAGATGAGGATTTTGATCCTAATACTTGCACTTTAGCATTTATATCACATAGGATATCATGAGAGTAAGTTATAACATGATATACATTATCAATATTCCATAGGACATATCACACTACTAGTTGCATGTGGACTCGAGGTGGCCGACATATTATTCTTTGTCATGAAAATAGTCACTCATATACATGTTATACTTGAAAGTACATGGTTACAGGTAATGGATGCCATAATTGATCAATCAGATAGATTGAATTTTATTCATGAATAACACATGGTTTGCATTCTACATGATGGCATAAATGAGAACCATAGGTTTCATACAAATAATCCATAGTCCAATGTAGTCTACCCTGGGACCATATAAGACACATCTTACATAATAGAGAAACAAACTATTTGGATGCATAAAATCCAGACTAATGCCAAAGATAAGGCTAAACTAATACACAAAACATGGTATGACAATTGTGATGATGATGACTTATTTGAGTTCAGATAGATCTAATTTTAGACATTGGATGACCTCTCACTAGATCTGCCATTTGATTATCCACATCCCATTCATGTGATCTTGGGTCTATAGAGATATTACACTTTAGTTGTACATTATCTCATTTATTTGTAGCATTTACTTATATATGGATTATATTAAAAAATACAAAAAAATTCAAATATTTAATCACAAAATATAAATCATAGATTGTATGCATTGCCATGTTTACATTTCTTATATTTTTTAGGAATTATATATGCTATCTATCTTAGTATATTCAATTTTTATCATACATATATGACTTAATTTTTATTATTGAGTGTTTATAGATTCTTATAGGACCCATGTCCAAAACACATATCCAAATTTACTACTATCTATCCACTAGGGGAATATACAAAGTTACACACATTCAACATGGATACATTCACCCATTTAGGGGCATCGTATACATAGTTATAATTTCTAGGTTACATCTTTTTAAACTCTACATCATAGATTTAGAATTGTTATATCTTGATATTAATCATCTTACACTACTTAGATTCATTAATGACTGCTACTACTCTAGACTCAACTTATGTAAATCTTTGCTCTTATACATATTTGCACCACATGTTTATGCATAGTTTCATTTCTAGATTTCCTAGTTTATAATTGATTGTGTCTTTATGATTTTACATCTATTCAAGGAAATTTGAATATGCCATTGCTCTATGACTCTATGCCACTTATTTTCATTACATGTATGCTTTAGACATGTGCCCATGTCCTTATGTATGCCTTCTTGATTGTGTGTGTAGACATTTGAACATGTCCTTGTATGTATTGCTTTCTCAAATTTAGTGACATGTTCCCATGTCCCTTGTATTGTGTCCCCTTGTCCTACTTTTCATGACTCATGTGTGTTGTATGTATGATTTATTTTATGCATCATAGAAATGACACTTATCTCTTGATTTCTACACACTCCAATTTTATATGGCATGAGGGACCTCATGCATCTCCACTTCCTCCTTGGGTATTGTGATGGACATAATGCCCTATCCCTCTAGGTAGTTACTTGATTTATTAATTAAATTTGTTGTTAATATAATTTTTTATATCTATCTTGATAGCCTTATGAATGATGTATATAACATAAACCATACATTACAAATTTATGCTTAGATTATCTTATATTATGATGTTATGTATGCACATTATATTGGTTTATTATGCATATATCATATATGCTCTAACTAACACATATCATTTAGAGTTTTTATTTTGAAGATAGTTCTTATATAGGTTCAACAAATCCACTCAAAAGTGGGGGAATTCACAGAGGTTTGTCACAAAGATTAGGCTATCCAAATACACTCAGAGTACAAATTTTATCACACAAACATATAATTTTGAAATTAGTTTTAGGAAAACATAGTGGGAAATAATCATATAGAGACTAGTTATAGTTGCATAGAAATCATTATAGTTAGACATTATCACAAAAAGTGGGACACTAACACCACCAACTCTACTATCCAAGATATGTCACTACTAGCTAGTAGCCTTAGTTTTAAGGAATTCTAGATTGGCCAAAAAAGTATAGTAGTTATAGTCCTAGTTTACACAAGTTCAGTTGTAGATTACTAGTTTTTGCTCAGTTTAGCACATATTAATACTAATTTGATTAGATTGGGGGCATCATGCATGACATGATCATTCTTATTTCAGTTTTGGATACTCAGATACAAATTATTAAAACTCAATTCAAAATCTATATTCTTAAATATCAGATTTGGGGGCATGTATACAACACATTGTTTCTACATACATACTTATGCACTAGTTGATTAGATGAAATGATAAAATCCATGACATTATCTAAATTGTAAAAAATAGACACAATGTTCCAAGTTACACACCATATTTATGCCTTACTCCATCTGTAGTGGTTGGCATTCTCAAGTGGCTCAAAACCACCTAATATTCCCAAGTTTCCTAGAGCCATTTTATACAGTTTAGTTACATCACATAATTTCAATTTAGATGTATCTTATACACATGGGTAGGCATTGATTTATTCATAGTATACTTGATTTATTGAACCACCTACATGAGAGGGTTAGACACACCGTCAATCTAATCCAAGCTATCATAGGTCATGATCTACCAAGTAGGGGTGGGTAATGATGGAGTCAAAACCAAATTAAGTTATTGAGCCACCAAAACATAGGGATTGAGTAATCCATCAGATCAGTCTAATTTATTTACTTATTGATCACTATCCACATGAACACACTTAGGTTGTCCTCAGGTTTATGTGTTACATCTTGATTCCTTGTTAAGCAAATGATTTAATTATCCATGGATATTTATAGTTGACACATTTGATTTGGTTATATTTATGACTAATATTTGAGATATATGCTATTATGGGATAGTAAGATATTGATTAGGTTACATGTTTTCATTTCTATGAGTTACCTGTAGTGTATGCGTTTACATTATGAACATGTTGATGTGTTATTTCAGTTATATTTTATGTTGTATGTTTATCATGTTGATATGATTTAACTACCTAATTGTGTGAGGTTGACATAGGAAAATTCATCCTTCAGAGTGTGCTAGAGGGAGAGCATAATCAAATAGGGTGATGTTGATGGAAATGTTAGAGGATGACAAAGAAACTAGATAAAACCCTGCACACACCATAATAGTGAGCACCTGTTAGAATACATAATGAAGTGGGTAACATGGTGTGTTTATTTTTTATTGCATTAGATAATTGATTTCTATGGGTTTCCAATTTAGTTTAAATATCTTAATGAATTTATTTTGCATTATTAATATGTTTGGCCATTAATTCTAGTAGAAACATTACTAGCATAATTAGATTTAAAAATCTAGATTATTAGTTGATGAAATTACCATTAAAATTTATGACAATAAAAAATGCTAATTAAATTATTAAATCAAAGATTTTCTATAATTTATGTTTAAATAAATAAAAGTTAGAAATTACCATGAAAAGGAAAAAAAGAAAAAAAAAAAAAGAGGACCAAAATTAAGAAAAACTAAGACATAAATACATTAAAAAATAACAAAGATAAAAAAGAAAAGAAAAAAAAGAAAAATATTTAAGAAATATGGAATATGCCTATTTTATTATAATTAAAATTATGAAAGAAAAGTAAATATCATAAGACATTGATAAGGTATTGGGAGAGCTCAAGATAGGTATAACATGAAAGGAAGGATACATTTTGGAGGAAAAGGAAGTTGACAAGCACAAACAATTAAGAGAAGATAATTTGACTGCTAGGTAGGCATTTTGGTCATTAATGAAACTTTAATTTATGTGTGAAATAATATATTATTAAATTTTAGGCTAAGAATATGGATCTAGGCATCTTAGATAATTTGAGTAAGAGCTATAAATTCTGTTTAGTCATGTATAGGCATTGACCTGAATTTAATTTATCTTTATCTAATGGAGAACAAAAAAAAAACATTATTGGCTTGTTAATGTCCATATCTTATGAGAAATTACATTAATTGAGATACTATAGCGGATTATTATTAATCTTATCCTTATATAATGCTAATTTACATATTGGTGTCAACTTTTAGAACAAGTTAGGGCATCTTAACCAATCTAACCAAAATAATATAGTCTGATATATTTAGATCCATATAGATATAAGTAATGCCTTTATGATAGAAGATCGAGTTATTATCCATCACCACAAATAACAGTGTTGAGAGTAAATAAAATAAAATATGGCCACTGAGCTAAAACTAAATGTTTGAATCCAATTTAAAACCATTTATTAGTTACCAATTAAATGGCATCACTGCATAATGATTTGATAACCTATATAATACAAGTGGATCACTATAATTTTACTAATAATGAGTTTTGTTGACCTTAATACAACATGTGGTATAACTATTTTTATGCCTATAACATTATATATATATATATATATTTTATTAACTTAGTTATCTATTTTTTCTTAAGTCGTTGAAGTCATATTAAATTCAACATGCTTATTATTTAGATGACATCAATGTATATTGATCCTAGAATATATAATATAAATGGTTCATTGTAGTTTATTAGAACATGAATATTATCCAAAGGGCATCACTGTATATGTCATTTCTAGCATATGCAATGTTTGTTGAGTCAATATATATTTTATTTCCAGCCTATATAGTGTATATTGGCATCACTAAATTTTATTATTGAATTTTGTTAGCTTTAATACCTAGGCGTCACCGTATAATATAACCTTAGCCAATAAGATACATAAATGACAACGTTGAACTTATATTCCACCTATTCAATGTGAAATGACTCACTATAGTTTATTATTCATAGCTTATAATACATGCATAGATTCACCGTATGGTAAAAATCGAGTCACAATAATCTAATTCACAGCCCTAGTAATATAATTAATAAAGGTGTTGTTTCTATGCATTGTTGTATATTGGGATACTAGTTATGTTAGATTAGAGCTTTGTATTTACTAGTTATAATGGCATTTATAATAATAAATGACATTGTATAACACAGTAATCTGATTTGATGTATTTATGTGTTGGTGTATATTTTAATCATCAACATTTATAATACATAAATGGCATCACTTTACCTTATACTCACAGCTTATATGTTGGGTAAAACATTTGAACGATTGTATACTAGTTGGCAACATTGGAACCATAGTTATTTGTGCATATATATTATAACAAGTATATGAATGTAATGAGTAGCATATATGTTTTGTTGGATGCTTAGGAAAATTTCGAAACTCATGGATATACATATAAATCCTATAAAACACTTCAGGATATGTTTATATATATATATATATATATATATATATATATATATGAATAGAGTTCATGCATGGGTTCAACAGAATTGGTCTTATGATAAGATGTGGGTCAGTAGGCTTAATTAGACTTAATAATCTATGGAGGTTGGAAAGGCACAATATAATAATGATTTGAACAAATAAATTATTTAATCTCAAATTAGAGTTAGATGTTATTCATTATTTTTACTCTTTTAATAAAACTAACAGTGAAATTATTTTAACAAAAGGTTGTTGGAAACCTTATATGTGAGTGTGTTATAAAACTTGTATAGATATAACATTATAATACATTAAAAACTATCAATGGTATGCTTGATGTGAAATATAAGTGTTAATATGCCTAATAACATATACTTTTGCATAGGGATGTATTCTTACGATTTTAGTTCCATAGGTGGATTATAAACTATAGTTAATAATTATGTATAATAAAGCTTAATAAATGCATACATTCAAACCTATAAATATATAACAAATTCTAGGTTGGATCATCTTAGGTTTTACGTGTGCTAGGGCTTGTTTTGTTATATCTAGCTATTTTTATAAAAGCTTATGTTTCCATGTTTATGCGACTAATTTATTAACTTGGTTGAATTACTTAGTAGCTATGTTTAAATCATTATACTATGGTATATGGGTTAACATATGGTGTAGATTGTTTGAAAACTAATTATGATTTTTAGAATTTGTAGTTAAATGTGTATTTTTACCTGGATGGTATTAACTATAATCATTATTTCTAGTATGAGATAGATAATAATGTAAGATTCATTTATATGTTTAACAGAATAAATGTATGCTTTGGTTAGTCCTATGTTTAGCATGTTATGTGATGCAATTGATAGTGGGACGTAAATTGTATGAATTTGGAGGTTAAATTATGTTTGACCAATATTGCATTATTGGTACCGAGTAAGGAGTGAGATGGACTTCATTGGCTTACTAGTATCACAATGCTAGATGAAGCCAATTTGATCAAGTGGTGTGTATGAATTTTGATTGATCTATAGATTGATATTATTTATTATTCTTAAAAACATTGGCCAAAGTATGTTTAATGAGACATTATCATTTCATGAGTATGATTTACATGTTTATGCAATATCCTGTAATAGAATAGGTTTTATATGATATACTACATGTTTGTTTTATATATCATACATCACAAGGGTACTTTCTTGTCTCTCTGAATTTCTATGCTGTCACTATCTACTCATTTATGAAGGGAGGGACATTTCCTAATGGGATTAGTGTGGGGGATAATTTATCTATTGTTGGTGTGGAAAAGTGTTCAGATGATGCTCTCCCTCCCCACAATAGTATGAATTTTTGAGATGACACTTGAGATCACCACAAATACTAGAGTTTATGAACTATGCTCTAAGGGAGCCATGTATCTTATACGTACATTGTATTGTATTGTACTTATTATTGAATATTATCACGAAGAGTTATAATTACTTATTATTATTCATTGATAATAGTGGTTGTAGACTTGTATTAACCATGGTTGAGTTCATGTTATTAATTTCTATATTAGTGTTATGATGTGTTCTCATGATATTAGAGATCAATGATATATGATGTAATATGCTTTATTTACTATTATAATACATTGAGTATTTAGTATGATCTTCATTTAGATTCTCATAGTGTAATGTAATATCCCTTACTTAGGGGCTCCTTTTTCCAAGTAAAAGCTTTGATACCACTGTAATATCCCCTTCAAACAGGGAATATAGAAACACAAACAGCTCTGAACAAGGATACAATCTTGCAGAATAAATTTCAAATAAACAATTAACCACAGTAAATATCTTATCTACCAATCAAATATCTTATCACTTGTTCAGATAATTACAATTATAGTCTTCTCTCATACATATAAAGAATATTAAAATATGGTCTTAAAACCCTGATCGTCTATAAATCTGGAAGTTAAGCTTGAATCTGGAAATTCTGTCTCAGCCTGCTGTGTCAAACATGCAGTCACCAGCATCGATCAATATACTGCCGACGTCGGTCTCTGTCAGTCCTTCTCTGCCGACGTCGGTCTTCAGTCGGTCGATGTCAGTCGCTGGGTATCTCTACCTGCCGATGTCGATATCTGCGTGGATCTGTACCTACCGATGTCAGTTTATGTGTGAATCTATACGGATCTGTACGGACTCCGTACGGCCACCAAATAAGCACAACCTATTTGTTTCAACCCCTGATAACTGAACAACCTGATCTCAAGGATATATGATTCTAATATAGAAGATCTATATCTGTATAACTTATTAGATCAAAACTAAATAAAAAAATACCTGAAATACTGTAATAACTTCTGTGTGAAGCTATCTCTCAAATATGTATACCTCTGTGATAACTTCTGTATGAAGCTATCTCTCAATTTGGCAATAAATCAGCTGATATCTCACAGCCTCTAAATCGCACACAATGAAGAGTTGGCGTTCTCCACTGCAATGGAATCCTGGAACCCTTGGCTCAGTCTTCACAAAAGAATTCTTCAATATCAAAATCAATAATCATATGCATAATCAATAATGGCCTCCATGAGAAACCCTTATACCCTCAAAAAGATGTGCTTGCCCTAATTAGGGTTTCTTAAATTAGAATTTGGGTTTTTAATTAAAAATAGGCTAAATAATTAATATTTGATTAAATCAATCAAATATTAATATCTCCCTCAATATATGTCCGATCCTCGAACCGTCTGAAGCTGGTGAACTAGGGAGTGATTCCGCACATGACCATACCAAAATAAAGGCACTCCGCTACATGTCAAATATCCCTAAATAATAGGAGCTTAGGCCAAATGTGTTTGAAATAGCTTGAATGAAAGCTAACTGTAGGAATTTTACAAATCGAAGCCAAGCCAATCTCCATCATGACCCTCTATCCATCCTATCAGCCTACGAAGGTCACATAATAGGCTAATCATCAAGTCTATCAATGTCCATGACAAAGGGGACATGACAATCCGCCCCTCTAGAAATTGCTTGTCCCCAATCAATCTCAGAACAATGAACCACTCGATCCACCTGGATCCCATATGTAGTTATGCTCTGCACTACTGTAAATCGATGTAAGTACCTGCAATATCATTAGAAGTAGAACAAAGAGGGACCCATAATCAAACTGGCGAATGCAACTCAACCAAACTCTAAAAGCACAACTGCCATAGTCAAGAACGCATGAGAAACAAACTCTTGAAGTATGATAACCCAAATATAATGGACAACTCCAACTGCCAATTCCATCTACAAAAGATGGTGCCAATCCATCCCATAACTGATCCCTCTATAAAGGTGGCACAACGAACGGTACCACACTGTCATATGTGTGAGAAGAATCAATCTGGAGACTCGACTCCACTGGTATCTCAAACTCATCAGAATCAGGTACTCCCAAATCTTGAACATGCATGTCAGCATCAACAACATGCTCCTTAGCAACAACTGCAGGAATGTACTCACCACCAACCACCTCAATATATAAATGAACTAGGTCTAGGACTGGTGAAGACCACAAATGCTCTAACTCTATGGTCATCTCAGCCAAATGAAATTGTGACTCCTCATAAGCCAACTGTGTACTCTCAAGAATCTTAGAAGTCACCTCAAGCTACTGAGTAAACTCACTCACCTTATCTTCCTTGGCCAATAATGCATCATACGCTGTGCTGCCCCACTCTATAAGACAATCTCTGTCGGTGACCAACTGCATATAGTCCTGTCTCAGAATCTGGATAGCCTCCCATAAAGAGTGGATTTATGTCAAGGATAAATAACTGCCTCCCTACTCGATGCTAGTAGGAGAACCTCATCCATAAAATGCTAACAACTGATGAGCATCATCGAAATGCTTGCAAGCGGTAACAATGTCTCGCTCACTAACTCTCAGCTGACTAGACACATGATGGCACTGGATAGATTGTCTCCTACAATCCTCCACTGATGCATGGACCAAAAGAGTAGACTCAAAATCACTGAACTCTATAATACTACCATCCATACTCCGTGAATTGACTCCATAGCTCATATCAACATCTAGAGTATCAACAATTGTAGCATCACTGTCTAACTCCATACCGAAAGAAACTGCCGAGGAAATTGAATCCTCAAAACTATCCACTGCATCCTCCTGAGTGTCATCAGCAATAATCAAATCTTGGGACTCTTCTACAATCACTGCCATAGCTAAGAGATCATCACCCCTTAGTGCACTAACATCTAAGCATACCTCTACACTCTGAGTGCAAGCATCGTACTCATCCTCATCTTCACTAACTCCTATCTCATAATAATCATAATAATCATGGGACATGCTACTCTCTTGTCTAAGTGATCTATAGTTCTCTCTCCTTAGCTTAACAAAGCGATCATAAGACAACCTCCCATGAGCTTGCGGAGTTAATAACTCCAACTCATCCTTCACTGTCATATACCGTGTAGATTTGTCTTTGGATGTAGGATATGAAAGAGATTCATTTAGCCTCTTCAAACTTAGTTTCAACTTCTTCATCTCATAGTCACACTGTCTCTGAGTACTTGAAGACATCATGGATACTTCACTGATTCAATCTACCCAAACTACCCAACAGGATGGCAAGACATAGCTCTGATGTGCCCAACAGGATGGCAGGAATTTGGCTCTGATGTGCCCAACAGGATGGCAAGAATTTGGATCTGATACCACTGTAATATCCCTTACTTAGGGGCTCCTTTTTCCAAGCAAAAGCTCTGATACCACTGTAATATCCCCTTCAAACAGGGAATATAAAAACACAAATAGCTCTGAACAAGGATACAATCTTGCAGAATAAATTTCAGATAAACAATTAACCATAGTAAATATCTTATCTACCAATCAAATATCTTATCACTTGTTCAAATAATTACAATTACAGTCTTCTCTCATACATATAAAGAATATTAAAATATGGTCTTAAAACCCTGATCGTCTGCAAATCTAGAAGTTAATCTTGAATCTGGAAATTCTATCTCGGCCTGCTGTGTCGAACACACAGTCGCCGGCATCAGTCGATAAACTGCCGGCATCAGTCTCTATCAGTCCTTCTCTACCAACATCGGTCTTCAGTCAGCCGATGTCGGTCGCTAGGGATCTCTGCCTATCGATGTTGGTATCTGCGTGGATATGTACCTACTGATGTCAATTTTTGTGCGAATCTATACGGATCTGTACGGACTCCATACGGCCACCAAATAAGCACAACCTATTTGTTTCAACCCCTGATAGCTGAACAACCTGATCTTAAGGATATATGATTCTAATACAGAAGATCTATATATGTATAACTTATTAGATCAAAACTAAATAAATAAATACCTAAAATACTGTGATAACTTCTGTGTGAAGCTATCTCTTAAATATGTATACCTCTGTGATAACTTCTGTATGAAGCTATCTCTCAATTTGGCAATAAATCAGCTGATATCTCACAGCCTCTAAATCACACACAATGAAGAGTTGACGTTCTCCACTGCAATGGAATCCTGGAACCCTTGGCTCAGTCTTCACAGAAGAATTCTTCAATATCAAAATCAATAATCATATGCATAATCAATAATGGCCTCCATGAGAAACCCTTATACCCTCAAAAAGATGTGCTTGCCCTAATTAGGGTTTCTTAAATTAGAATCAGGGTTTCTAATTAAAAATAGGCTAAATAATTAATATTTGATTAAATCAATCAAATATTAATATCTCCCTCAATATATGTCCGATCCTCGAACCATCTGAAGCTGGTGAACTAGGGAGTGATTCCGCACATGACCATACCAAAATAAAGGCGCTCTGTTGCATGTCAAATATCCCTAAATAATAGGAGCTCAGGCTAAATGTGTCTGAAATAGCCTGAATGAAAGCCAATTGTAGGAATTTTGCAAATCGAAGCCAAGCCAATCTCCATCATGACCCTCTATCCATCCTATCAGCCTACGAAGGTCACATAATAGGCTAATCATCAAGTCTGTCAATGTCCATGAAAAAGGGGACATGACATGTAATCTATTTATGGCTTATGTTTTTAATTTTCTTTTCATGTATTTATAGATAGATCCCAGTGGGGGTGTTATATGTGGTATCAGAGTTATAGTTCGAACTCTAGGACCTAATAAGTCCACTAACATTTTCATATTCTTATATTGACAGAAAGAAGGATGATAAAAGCTAGAGTTTCTAGATAGGGTCCATCGAATGCTAATGATAATAACCCTTTATTTAATCCTAGTCAATTTTTTGCTAAGTAATCAATAAAGATAGACCAGATTATCATATTCATGAAAGAGACCAAGGATCAGATTATAGCTATGGAGTAGGTGGTTCATGGCCATGAAGAGGAAGAGCAATAAGACATACCTAAAAACCATCTTATTGAGTAAGAAAATCCTTAAGATGTTAGAGCTCATGTAGCTATGGAGTTGGCTAGACGTGTATAAGGTAAACCCACCTAAGTTTAATGAGATGATTCTAGGAGAAAAAAATGAGGCATGGTTGACTAAGATGGAGAAGTATTTCAAAATTTGAAACTACTCCAAGGTTACTGTTGATCAAATTTGACTTTTAGGCCAAATTGGGGTACCCCTAGGTAAAAATTCAATTTTATAGATGTTTTGGGGGGACATAATATCTTGTCTTGAGGTGTTTCATAGGTCATTTAATGCTATTCAATTATATATTAGCCTTGGTCATAAATGTCATTAGCCAACATATACTTTTGAGTCATTTTAGGGGTAAAAAAGGTGTATTTAATAATTTATATAGGTTTTTTTAGGAAATGTGAATATTTCAAAGGGTGATTTCAAGTGATGTGTGTCTTAAGAAGTCTTAGGTAACTGAAACCAACTAAAAATTGGTAGGTCATTCAGAAAAAGGTAGTTTTCTTGTAAGAAAATGTGAGTTTAACACTTGTACAAATATTTTGGGAAGTGTGACATATGGAAAACATAAGAAATTACATCTTAAACTTCCCCATGCTTATTTACATGCTTTATTTTATCTGAAAGAGCCATTTATTTTTCAAAACCATTCTACTCATTTCTTGGTTTCTTAGGCACACTAAAGTGACCTTTAGGTTTTTGCTTGGTATGGATAACTCAGAGGGTTTTAAGTATAGTGATTTTGGGAGGTTATTTTAAAATTATATAAATTAATTTAAATATAAATATTTTTAATAATGATCAACTATGCTTTATGAATAATTAGTTTGAATTTGATTGTGCAAATCTTCTTGTTAATCTATGCACCCTATTGATTTGCCCTTGGTTTGACCAATTACATGAAAAATAGTTGTTCATGTTGGTTCCAAATGATTTTAAATATGTAACCTCATGTATTCCATGATTTCTTTCAAGTTTAAAATTGATTTGATGAGCAATTCACTTCAAGTTTGAAGACTAGTCCATTATGTGTTGTTGGTAGGTTTCCATTGTCTTCTATTTTTTTTCATGCTTTGTCAATAGCTCTAGAGAGTTATGATAGGTTATTTATTATGTTTACATTTTTTTTTAATCCCATGTAACCTTATATTGATTCTCCAAAAATATACCTCATGAGATTGCATTCACAAGGATCATGTTATGTGTCTAACCTATAACTGTCATACATAGTTAGTCTTGGGAAAGCATATGTTTGAAACCTTTATTCCATGTTCATGAGAGTATATTAAATGTTTTAAGGTCTTTGTGTGTCCTAAAACATCATATATTTGTGAATCAAACCTTCAAAGTGCTTGAAAAAAATAGGGACTGAGCAGTCACATGAGACACCCTAACATAATCACCATGAATATGCATCTATAGGTGATATGAAGCTCAAATCTCAGTTTTAGAAAAGGTTTTGGCACTTATTTAAGGTATTTTAGAATGAATAATTCATATGGAGGTATGAGGATAAGATAAAATCCATTGAAGACCTAATGTTATGACATTACACTAATCTTGCTAGTTGTTTGCTTGCTTTCAATTCAAAATATGCAACTATAGTTGGTGCTAATAGGGCCTAAAATACATTTTGGAGGTGTTAAAAAATATAAAATCTCACCTTAAGACATAAAAATCTATAATGAACCATAGCATGCATCTTGAAGTTCTATGATGACTAAACAGGGTGGAATGTCACTACTAGGATAAGGACTGTGAATTCAGGCCTTCAATCCCTAACATGAAGAAACAAAGATCTAGGGGTATGTTTTGGATATCATGTAACATGGTTGAAATTTTTTTATGGAAAACAGATAAATTCAAGGTTTGAAGATCCTTATAGAGAATGACTTCAAGATAATCAAGGGAGATTGGTTGTTAAGAGGCTCAAACCTATCTAATTATGTACTGAAAACCTATAGTAGCATCTACAGGCTTGCAAATATGTAGATGGTATTTTGACACATTTAGTGGGAAATAATGAATTAAATAATGTTGGGAATGATTAAATTGGTGGAAATGGCACAAAAATGACATGGATATCATTACATTTGTATTGATGTATGCTTTTCATGTTTCACAAGTACCTCTAGGTGTCCCTTGTATAAAAGGCACTCACCTTCAACTAAACAAACAAATAGTGAGCAGGTTTAAGGGTCTAAAATAATGAATAAGAGATAATAAAAGTAAATAAGTGGACCAAAAATACTTATAAAATGGTCTTCAAAAATCTAAAAGGTCATATGCACTATTTACAAGCCTAGACCCTACGTTTACCTACAGGCAACGATGTCTCAATCAGGCAACCAACATGAGTTTCAAGCTTGGTTTTAAGTCATACAAGATGATTTTAGGGTTAGGAAGAGTTACACATGATGAAATGATATGGGACATATAGATTAAGGTTTTGGTGACTTCATAAGGACAAATAAGAGAAAAAGTGACCTATAGTAGGGGTCAAACAAGGGTGTCTCAGTCAGGCAGTGAAGGGCTTAGTTATAATCAAAGGTGCATGTGGAAGGGAATTGAAAGGTTATAATGATGGGTTAAGATTTTTATTACCTTAAATATGATCAATTGGATATCCATAAGCTATAATCAATGTGAAACAACTTATACATACCTCTTAAATTTTGAAATACACCTACAATAGTCTGTGTAATGTTACGCATGGTCAAAGGCTAAAGTGAGACATTAACTTGTCTAAGGAAGAGGTGAAGGTTATAACCAATGAAAAATGATTCATTATAGGTTATATAGTGTTCATATAGGCCCAACATCCTACCAAGTTGGTCATCCACCTTTCCTATTTATTCAAAAGCCATCGGTCCGTACAGTTGCTCCAAGAAGACATGTTACTCAAAAGGCAAATATGAAGAATCCAAAGGAAAAAGTGTTTTTGGATGAAATAAAATATTCATGATCAGGGGTAGAGGATGATAAACATTTTTAAGTGGTATGAAATCATGGTTCTATCTTGTAAAGAGTGACTCCTAAGTGGATTTGAAAAAAGTGTAGGAAAATAAGTTTTTTTAGGCCTTTTTGGGCATTTAAATATGGTTAGACATCAAAAATAGGGAATAAAGTTAATTAATTTGGTAAAAATACTCATTAAAAATATCCAATTTTCCATGGGGATGAGGGCTATACCTCTTTATTTTGTCTTAGAGGTTAGCTAGTCTAGGAAATTCAGAGTTTGGCAAAGTGAGCTAGTGAGGGAAAATGAGAAAAATATTTGATTTGGAGCTTGGGGAAATTCATGAAAAACCTTATAGTGTGTATTAAATATAAATTTATGATTTGGAAGTACTATATCAATCTTATACTCTTCAGGGTGACAAATTTGCTCATGCATATAGTCAAAATAGGCAGGTTTTCACTAGGCCTAGTTGGCAAGTAAGTAAAGAGGATGAATTAGGGTGCTTAGAGGGATATGTATTGGATTGGTAAGATAAATTTAGGTGTGAATATGTATAATATACCAACATACCTACAAAATATCAGTCCTAAAAATCAAACATAGCAGGATGCCTATTAGACCTATTAGGTTTTGGGAAGGCCTAGTGCCAAATGGTGGTATATCTTCACTTCTACCCTTTGGTGAACTATAAAAATGGTTGAGGTAGGTTATATAGGTGTAAATAAAAATTATGGAATGCATATGATGAATATAAAACCAATTAAAATCTATTTATATCTTAGAAGGAGCACAAACATATAAAAGGAGTATAATCAAGCTCGAAGAGGTGTTTTCAAATGCTTAGATATTTTCCAAGGTTTTGATTAGGATCAAAAGGGATTAGGATATGTTACTAGGGTCCCTTGGAATAATTATTTTGGAATTTTAAGGTAGGTTCAATCTTAGAGCTTTATGAACAAAGCTTAAGACCAAAAACTGCTCAAAACCCTACTAAACCCTCAGCCAGGACTCGATGGTGAAAATGAGCTTGTAAAGATATATAAATGGAGTATTTTGGAAATTATAGATATTTTATCATGTATATAAATCCATAAAGTTTCCCCACATGATTTTTTTTGTATGTACTTGTATAGATGTGGGCAAAAATGGGCTTTTTCTCACCATTTTGTGTGTTTTATATGCTACAAGAGGTGTTTGAAAGTGAAATAAATTTTGGGTGGAATATTATGACTTATAAAAAATAATTATTGAATTTTTATTCTAGGAAAAAACTTATAAGTTCCCAAACTAAAGATTTCATTTTAGCCTATCAAAACTAGCATAGTGGGCACAAGGGTGAGAAAGGTGAAAAATCCAAGTTTACCCATTTTTAAAGAATTCATGATGATTATAAAGACTTGGATGGAATTTAAATGTGTCATTAAATCACTCCCATGGATTTTAATGTAAAAATGAATCAAATTTTGATGCCAAGTGTGAGGTGTGACTAAAAAGGGAGTTTTTAAGATTGTAGACAATGATGGCTTCCTTCTAGGAGTTTCCAGATGAATAAGAATGAAAATAATGCATCAAAATTCATTTATAAAATATTTACCTCTCATCCAAATCATCAGACCTATCCCTAGTCAATGGTGGGATGTTCAAATAGCTCCAAATGATGAAGGCAATTTGTTGAGCTAAGACTGAGAGTTTTAGGACATTTTGCATAAGTTTTATGACTTGTGTGGACACTTGGTCCTTCTAAAATTTCATGGTTCATCCCATGAATATTTATCATGAATTTTTAACCTCTTTTATTAGATTCACGACTGTCCAAGTGACCTTTCGACTTCCCTTGTCGTGCTCCTCTCTCAAAGCCTATAAATATGATCTCTTTTGGCTCTTTTTAGCAACCTCCATTAGTTAATGGTGAAACCCTAGCCAAATTTTTACTTGAATGACTCTTGAAGAAATAAAAAAATTATTTTTCCTACTCACATACTATACAATTGGGTGTTATTGAAATCTTGTTGGTCTTGAGTAGTGGAAGATCATCTTTTCTAGCATGTTATCCTTGATTATTCACCAAGTGTGCAAAAGAGTGATTGTTATAGGTATTTTTCAGTGTTATTTTCAAGTGTAGGAGTGTCTTAAAAGTGTTCCATGACTATATTCTCTCAAATAATCATTCATTGACCTCCTAAGTATCAAATACTTTCTTGAACCTAGCTTATGAAACAATGATGTGACAATGCAACTTGAATTATGAGTTTTGTGTGAAAGAATCCTTGTTTATCTCTAAGTAGTATATGTTTAGTTCATAGGAGGAATTAAAATATTTTTGAATCACCTCTTTTATATTTCTTAGTTATTTTATTAACTCTTTTTATTAAAAAATGATAGATAAGAGAATTCTTCAAAGAATGCATCAAGGGAACTAGCCCTTCTAGAGATTCATCTCAACAAATTGTTACCCAAAACATGAGAGATTTTTTAATTATGACACTTGGATGAGGATAACTATTCATATCCTTAAGGGGTGAAAATACAAGTGACAACAATTTTTGGCATGCCCGATGGGACTCTAAGTCTTAGAATATTATCCAAGATTGGTGCTGGTCTTGGCATAGTTGTAGCTATAAGAAAATCTACATTCAGTACTTAGAGAATCCACTAAAGTTTTAAACTCTTTGGTTACTAATAAATTCCTAATTTCCATTCCAAAGGTGTCCACTAGGTCTACTAAAGGTATACCTTTTGAGTTTGTGCAATTACCTTTGTATTCTAATAGAAGGTTTAGGTTTGTGAATACTCATCCTTATTCAAGAGAGTTGGTGTTTAAGAAGTCCAAATTCTTACTAATACCAACCTATAATACCCATAGTCTACATTTAAATATGGCTAGGAACCAAAATTTTGTAGCCTTTACCAAATAATCTCCTTTGAATCTTGCCCAATATGACCAAATTCTAGGAGCAACCCTTAAGAGTGTTCCATCTTTTAGTGGAGAGGGTCCTATTACTGCCATTGAACACATTAGAAACATAAAAAAATTCTATAATATCCATAATATCATTCAAGAGAACAAGGATATTAGGTTTTTGGAATTGCATTTTAAAGGAAAAGCTTTAGATTGGTATGGAACTCTACCTAAAAATTATATTGGTTCATGGGATGAACTAGGAGATCTATTGATTAAGAGGTTTGGAGAGAAGAATGATAATCTATCTCTAGCTGCATAATTGACCACTATCAAGAGGGTACCAAAAGAATTTATTCAAGTTTTTAACACTATATTTCAAAAAACATGGGATAGGATCCCAGTGCTTGTGAGACCTACTCCAAACTATGCCTTCTTATACTATCTAAAAGCATTGAATAGTGATGTAACCATGATGATCCAATCCATGAGTGGGAATACACTCCCTGTTTCCTATGATATATCCATCAATACTGAGAATTATCTTGTTTAAGTAGGGAGGATTTCTCTTAGGCCACCAATGCCATTGTTCCTTGATTTACAACCTTCTAATCAAGTGTCATTACCTACCTTGGCTACTTTGCCTAGTCAAGAAAGGTCTACCATTGCTCCCATAAATGAAATTAATGGAGTCAAGAGTTTTATCAAAAGTGTCACTAATGAATTGGTTTCCCTCAAAAGGGAACAATCTCAAAGTTATAGACTTTATCGTCCCTTTAATTAGTCTGGACAAGAAAATAAACCTCCTTTTCAAAGTAATGCTTAATGACAAGGTCAGATCACTCAAGTTAGACCTTACCAAAGCTACAATCCTAATTCTGCCACTTGTTCCAAAGATATTATTCTTACTCAAAATTTTTTTGTTCAAGATCAACCATATTATCCCTCCTATGAACCAAATCAAGGCTAAGTTGCATATGCTAATGAAATGCCTAGTCAAGACATGACAATGCAAGGAAATCAAACATCTCAAGTTCTCACTTTTGAGATGATAATGCAAAATGGAATGAAAATTAAAATGGATATTTGAAAAACACAATTTTATTTTAATCTCATAAATCATTTTGAGGGAGATTTTTGTGCCATCAATCATTTGGGGAATTCAAACAATGTGAATACTAGTGTGGCTTCTAACACTAGGTCTAAGAAGAGGGATATTAAAGAGACACAAGGTTATAATCAAGGAAATATTTTGAATAATTCACCATATAAAATGGTAGGTGGGTCTAATTCATCCCATAAGGTATAGGAAAATTATAATTTTTATAATTTAAGGTTTACTCTTACACATCCACCTCCACAATCGACATCACAAGGTACTAATTCTTCCATGGAGCCTTCCAAGGAGCCTTCCAAGGTGAGCAATCCTTATATCAATGTTTTAGAATAGATGAAGAAGTTGAATATGAGTATTTAACTATGGTATTCACTAAAATTACCTAGATAAAAGGACATGATTCAAAAATAATTGCAAGGACTTGGTAAGCAAGTTAGATTAGCTAGGAATGAGAACATTATCTTGGTGAATAGGACTCAACCCATTGATGGACAAGTAAAGAAGATTGATAAAACTCCTCCTTTATATCTATCTATAATAATTGGTGATTTATTATTTCATAATTTTATCATAGATAGTGGGGCTAGTACTTTAGTTATACCCAAGTGTATAGTAGATAAATTAGGCCTCAAGTATGAGCTAATGGCTAAAGGAGTTTTACAATTGGATGGATCACCAATAAATACCTTGGGAGAATTCAAGTATTTTAACTTTATTTTACATTATTTTCCTAATATTTCCATTCCTCATGATGTTTTTGTGGTATATTTACCTCCATACTTTGCTCTTTATTTGTCAAGAGAGTTTACAGTCAAGATAGGTAGATACTTGGAAGCCAATTGGTCCTACATGGTTTTTATAATAAAATATGGTAATAAGATGAAAATTAAATTAGAATCTATCCATAAAAATCACTTGGAGCCTTACATGAATAAAATGGAAAATGTCAATTATGCCATTATTGATGAGGAAGAACTCCACATAGATCAATCTCCAACATCTTCTCTTAAAGGAGTTTTTGATTTGTACTTAGATGAATGGGGAGATGAACATTATGATCATGATCCTTAAAAATTCAAAAAAGAGGCTATTCTTGGAGTATATTATATGCATGAAGAGTACTCTTTCATGCCAAACTTGGTCAAGCTAAGTGAAGACATGCATGGTTTATTGAAGCTATTATTTGATGGCTCTAGAAGGAAGGTTGGGGTAGGTGGTGGAGCAATGTTGGTTTCTCCTTCCAAGGAAAGGTACTATTCCACTTTTATATTTCAATTCTCTTGTACTTGTAATTTGGTAGAATATGAATCCCTCATTCATGACCTTGAGTGGGCTAGGAAAAGAGGTGTGAAGGAGTTACAAGTGTATGGTGATAGTGAGTTAATTATAAATCAAGTGAGAGGCCAAAATGTGACTAAGAACTCTTTGATCAAGTCCTATAAACATATAGTATGGGATATTGTGGAGGATTTATAAGCTTTAAAAATCACATCTATCCCAAGAGAAGATAATAAACATGCTGATAGGTTGGTAGTAGTTGGATCTCAATTTGATGTTGTAAAGGGGATAGGAGATGATAGGAACTAACCACTCTCAAGGTGATTGTAAGGCCCTCCATACTAGATAATGTCACTCAGTGGAAAGTGTTTGATAGTGAATAATAAATAACACTTTTTATAAAAGAGAAGGATGATTTTTCTTACAAGAATCAGTCCAAACTATAGTAACAATATGGAGGGTATATTATACAATTAAAGTCAAACAAGCTCCATAAAGGCCTAGTCACACTTGAGAGTATTTTCAATGATGATGATTAGTTGAATAAAGAAAAGGTAAGCATGACTAATAATCAATAAAACTATAATAAAGTACAAATATTCAAAGATAAGTTACTTGCACTTGGCAATGTATGTACTAGTGAATAGCAACATGCTTTCATTGAGTTATGCAAAGAGTTTTTTGATATCTTTGCATGGGAGTATAGTGATTTAAAGGGTTTTTACAAAAACTTAGATCAACATACCAGAGAGATAGATGAGAATTCTAAGCCCATAAATCAAAGATAAAGGACAATCAATCCTAATATTGAACCTCTCATGAAGAAAGAGCTTACTAAGTTGATTGAGTCCAAAATCATCTTTCCTATTAAGCATTCATCTTGGTTGGAAAAATTAGTCCCTATTAGGAATAAGAATGGGGAAATTAGGTTATTTTATGATTATAGGGACATGAATATAGTTTATTTGAATGACCTTTATCCTCTTCCTTCCATGGAACAAATTTTTCAAGTTGTGGCAGGTAGTGAAAGGTTTTATCTCCTTGATGTATATTCTAGGTATAATTAGATTTTGTTGAAGAAAAGTGACCCATATAAGATAGATTTTAATACTAAATGGGGTAAATATGATTATAGGAAAATGCATTTTGTCTTGTATAATGTTGGAGATAATTTTTAATGTACAATCGAAATGGATTTTTAAGGACTAATAAATGACATTGTGTTGGTGTATCTTGATGATATCATCATTTTTTCTAAGGACGCAAAGGATAACTTGAATAACCTTAGGTAGATTTTTGAGAGATGTAGAGAGTTTGGAATCTATCTTAACCCAAATAAGTGTGTGCTTACTTTCCATAAAGGCAAAATTTTAGGACACATCATCTCCAATAAGGGCCTATCCATAGATCTTGAAAGGGTGATTGCAATCTTGGCATTGGCTTTGCCCAAACACAAGAAAAGTTTGAAAAGTTTCTTTGGGAAAATTAATTCGATAAGGAGGTTCATCCCTGATTTTGTTAATTTAGTCAAGCCTATAACCTCTATGCTAAAGAAGGATGAAGTGTTCACTTGGAATAGAAGAAGGAAGGAAAGTTTTGAAGAGATTAAACAAGCCATTGTACAAGTTCCAACTCTTGCAAGACTTAATTGTTCAAAGGATTTAAACTTGTATAATTTTGAGAATGAGGAGGTAATCTCTAACATGCTTACTTAATCAAATTAATTAACCTTGGAACAACCTATTGCCTTCTTTGGTCAAGGTTTGGAAGGTTATAAGGTAAGGTATACTTATGTTGAGAAGTAAGTACTTTAAATTGTTATAAGTCTAAAGAAATTTAGACACATGTTATCTAAAAAAAAGATTCACATATTGGTACCCCATACTAGTGTTAATGACTTCCTTTTGAGTAGAGATTTGAATGAAAAAATGGATGGTTGGATCACAAAAGTGATGGAGTATAATGTGGAAAGCAAGACAACCAAACTAGTGAAAGGAAGAGGGCTATGTAAACATCTTGTTTCAGATTTGAAGGAATAAAAAGAGGTTGTTTTATCACTCCATGATGAACCTATGATAGCTAAACCTTCATCAATGAGGAGTTAAACACAAGATATGATCCATTTTATTCAAACTAGTGAGTGTCTACAAGGCCTTGATAGAGATGGAAGAAGGTACTTTAGATTGCAATCCATTCCTTATGTACCTGTTTATGGAGTGTTGTTTAGGAAGGAATTATTAGGTGTGTTGAATTAGATCAGATTGAGAAAATTTTGCTTGAGTTTTATGATGGACCAGCTGGTGGTCAATTTTCTCCAAGAACCACAACTATTAGGATTATGAGAGATAGATAATTTTGGCCTAGTTTGTTCAAAGACAACCATGCTTGGGTAAGGAAGTGTCAAAAATGTGCTCTCTTTAATGGTAAATAAAAGCTTACTGCCTTGCATCTTCATCCAATTTAGGTTGATCAACCCTTTATGAAATGGTTTTTGGATTTTATAGGTCTCATCAATCCACTTTATAGTGATAGCCATAAATGGGTACCAACTGATATAGATTACTTTAAAAGGTGGGTAGAAGATGTTTCTTTCAAAAAAGAAAATAAAAGTTTAGTTTTATACTTCTATAAAGGCATAATGACAAGGTTTGGAGCTCCTTCAATAATAATTTTAGATAATGCATTGGCTTTTCTTAGAATGAATACAAGTGAATGGGTTTTGAAACATGGCATCTATCTTAATACCTCCTCAAATGATTATCCACAAAGGAATAGACTAGCTAAGTCCATAAACAAGAATCTAATCAGGATCATAAAGAGAATAATGGAGAAGAACCCAAGGCCTTGGCATTCTAAGTTGAAGATAGATCTTTGGGCTGATAGGATCACCCAAAAAAGACCCATTGGAAACTCAACCATACATGTTTATGGGATAGAATATATAATTCATATTTTACTTGAGTTGCCAACCTTGGATCTCATTTATCAGCTATAAATGATGGAAAATAAAAGCATGGAATTTAGGTTGTGTGAGTTGATAGAGATTGAGGAGATAAGAGATCAAGATATGAAAACTATGAGAGCTCACCAAGATAAAACAAAGAGATAATTTTACAATAAATCCATTCTAAGGAGTTTCAAAGAGGGAGACATTGTTATAAAATGGAATGAAGATAGGGCTAAGCCTCGAAGACACACAAAAATTGATGTTTTACGGAGTATCCTTTATGTTATCACCCAATAAAAGCAACACAATACCTTATAACTCTCAAATTTGGATGGACAAGAGCTTCATATCCTAGTTAATGTGATATATCTCAAACATTGTTACTAAGGTTCTCCTTTCTCCTTGTACATAGTTTATTTTTTTCCTTGTGTTCCCTAAGTGCTTATGCACATGCATGAGTCTTGTGTGTTTTGATTTATCTTGTGTTTGCTTGGTGTGTGGTGTGTTTATTTTATGTGAGTTTTAGGCAAGTCCTTTCTAGTTGTCTTCAAGAAATAATTTAATCCCTTGGGCCAAGATAGGATAAGGCTACTAGTCCTTAGCATAGTAGGCATACTAACCCTATGAGTCACTAATTTGTTGACCAAATTTGACTTTTAGGTTAAATTGGGGCACCCATAGGTAAAAATTAGGTTTTATAGATGTTTGGGGGAATAATATTTTGTAATGAGGTGTTTTATAGGTAATTTAATGTTATTAAATGATATATTATCCTTTGTCATAAATTTCATTAGCCAACATGTCCTTTTGAGTCATTTTAGGGGTTAAAAAGGTGCATTTAATGCTTTATACAAGTTTTTTTGGAAATGTGAAGGTGTTAAAGGGTGATTTAATGTGACATGTGTCCTAGGAAGTCTTAGGCAATTGAAACCAACTAAAAAATGGTAGGTCATTTAGAAAAAGGTAGTTTTCTTATAAGGTCAGTTTGGCACTTGTATAGTTTTCTTGGGAAGTGTACCATGTGAGAAACATAAAGAAGTGCTTATTCAAATTCATACTCATTTATATGATTTATTTAATTTGAAAGATCCATTTATTTCTCAAAACCATTCTACTCATTTCTTGGTTTCCTAGGCACACTGTAGTGACCTTTAGGTTTTTACTTGGTATAGACAACTCAGAGGGTTTTAGGTAGAATTATTTTGTGAGGTTATTTTAAAATAATATAAATATTTTTTTTTGAATAATGATCACTTATGCTTTATGAATCATTAGTTTGAAGTTGACTGTGTAAATTTGCTTGCTAATCTGTGCACCTTGTCAATTTGCCCTTGGTTTGACTAATTCCATGAAAACCAATTGTTCATGTTGGTTATATATGATTTTTAATATGTACCATAATATATACCATGTTTTTTTTCAATTTTTTAGACTAGTCCATTCTATGTTGTTGGTAGGTTTCCATTATCTTCTAGTTTTTCATGATTTGTAAATATCTCTAGAGAGTTGTGATAGATTATTTATTATGTGTCCAATGTTTTTTAATCCCATGTACCTTAATATTAATTATCAAAAACTACACCCCATGATATTTAATTCAGAAGGATCATGTTATGTGTCTATCCTATAATTGTCACAAATAGTCAGTCTTGGGAAATCATATGTTTGAAACCTTTATGACATGTTCACAGGAGTATATTAAAGGTTTTAAGGTTTTGGTGTGTCCTTAAAAATAATAGAGTGGTGAATCAAACCTTAAAATTTCTTTTAAAGAGGAGGGATTGGGTAGTCACATGAGACACCCTCACATAATCTGCTTGAATATGCACTTACAGGTGCTATGAAGCTCAAATCCACATTATAGAAAAGGTTTTAGAACTTATTTTAGGTATTTTATAATGAATAATGCATATGGAGGTATGAGGATAAGATAGAATCCATTTAAGACCTAATGTTATGCTATTTCACTAATCCTACTAGCTGTCTGCTTGATTTAAATTCAAAATATGCAATTATAGGTGGTGCTAATAGGGCATGAAATACTTTTTAGAGGTGTTAAAAAAAACAAAAAATATCACCTTAAGACCAAATAAGATAGAAATAACCCTAGCATGCATCTTATAAGTTATAGGATGACTAAACAAGGTGGAAGGTCACTGCTAGGATAAGGACTATGAATTCATGCCTTCAATCCCTAAAACGAAGAAACAAAGGTCTAGGGGTATGTTTTGGATATCATGTAACATGGTTATAAAAGGTTTTAAGGCACCTAGACATATAAATTTTTTAACCATTATGAAATTTAAGATCCTTTTAGAGAATGAAGTCAAGAGAAGCAAGGGAGATTGGTTGTTGAGAGGCTCAAACCTATCAAATTATACAATGAAAACCTATAGTAGCATTTATAGGCTTGCGAAGATGTAGATGGTATTTTGACACCTTTAGTGGGAAAAAATGAATTCACTCATGTTGGGAATGATTCAAGTGGTGTAAATGGTATACAAATGGAATGGATATCATTACATTTGTATTGATGTATGATTTTCAAGTTTCACAAATACCTCCAAGTGTCCCTTGTATGGAAGGCACTCACTTTTAGCTAAGTAAACAAAAAGTGAGCAAGTTTAAGGGTCCAAAATAGTGAGTAAGAGATAATAAAGGTGAAAAAGTGGACCCAAAATACTTATCAAATGGTATTGGAAAAGGTAAAATTTCATATGCACTATTTGCAAGACTAGACCCTATGTTCACCTATAGGGAAGGGTGTCTCAGTCAGAGAATCAACATGAGTTTCAAGGTTGGTTCTAAGAAACTTAGGCTGATTTTAGGGTTAGGAAGAGTTAAACATGATGAAATGATATGGGACATGTAGATTAAGGTTTTGGTGACTTCATAAAGACAAATAAGAGCAAAAGTGACCTACAATAGGGGTTAAATAGGGATGTCTCAATCAAGTAATAAAGGGCTTAGTTGTAATCAAAGGTACATGTGGAAGGGACTTAAAAGGTAAAAATGATAGGGTAAGATTGTGAGTACCATAAATATGATCAGGAGGATCTACATAAGATATAATCAATGTGAAAAAACTTATACATACCTCTTAAATTTTGAAATACACCTACAACAGTCCTTGTGTAGTGTTGAGCATGGTTGAAGGCTAAAGTGAGACATGAACTTGTATAAGGAAGAGGTAAAGGTTAAAACCAATGAAAAATTATTCATGATAGGATATAAAGTGTTCTAATAATCCCAAAATACTACCAAGCTGATCATCAAACTTTTCTATTTGTTCAAAATCCATCAATCTGTATAGTTACTCCAAGAAGACATGTTACTCAAAAGGCAAATATGAAGAATCCAAAGGAAAAAGTGTTTTTGGATGAAATAAAAGATTAATGATCAGGGTTATAGGATGAGAAACATTTTTAATTGGAATGGAATCATGGTTATAGCTTGGAAAGAGTGACTCCTAAGTGGATTTGATGAACATGTATGAAAATAGGGGATTTTGAGGCCTTTTTTGGGTATTTAGAGATGGTTAGACATACAAAACATAGAATAAAGTGAATTAATTTGTTAAATAAAATAATTACGCATAATATAACTCAAAAAATATCCAATTTTTCATGGGGATGAGGGATATACCTCTTTATTTTATCTCAGAGGTCAGCTAGTCTAAGAAAATCAGACTTTGGCAAAGTGAGCTAGTGAGGGTAAATGAGAAAAATATTTGACTTGGAGCTTTGGGAAATTCATAGAAACACATGATATGGTGTATTATAGATAAATTTATTCCATGAAATCACTATATTAATCTTAGACTCTTCAGGGTGATCAATTTTCTCATGCATACAATCTAAATAAGCAGGTTTTTACTAGGCCTAGTTAGCAAGTAAGTAAAGAGGATGAAGTAGGGTGATTGGAGGGATATGTAGTGGATTGGTAAGATAAATTTATGTGTGAATATAAATAATATAACAAACTGAATATAAGATATTATTCCTAGCAATCAAACCTAGTAGGATGCCTATTAGACCTATTAGGTTTTGGGAAAGCCTAGTGCCAAATGGTGGTACATCTTCACTTATACCATTTGGTGAAATATAAATATGGTTGAGATAGGTTAGGTAGGTGTAAATACACATTATGGAACTCATATAATTCATATAAAACTAATGAAAATCTATTTATATTCTAGAAGGATCTCAAACATGCAAAAGGAGTAGAATCAAGTTCAAAGAAGTATTTTCAAATGCTTAGATATTTTATAAAGGTTTGAATAGGAGCCAAAGGGACTAGGAGACATTAGTAGGGTCCCTTGGAATAAATTTTGTTTAATTTTAAGGAAATTTACATGTTATATCTTTATGAAAAAAGCTTAAGACCAAAAACTACTCAAAACCCTACTAAATCATCAGCCAGGACTCAATAGAGAAAATGAGCTTAGAAAGCTATCCAAATGGAATAGTTTGGAATTGAGAGATATTGGATCATGTAGAGTAATCCCTAAAAATCCCCCAAATTATTTATATATATATATGTAATTATATGGATGTGGGAAAAAATAGGGGGTTTTCTCATTATTTTGTGTTTTTATAGGCTACAAGAGGATTTTGAAAGTGAAATAAAGTTTGGGTGGAATATTAAGACTTATAATAACTCCATATGAAATTTTAACTCTAGGAAAAAACTTCTAAGTACCCAAACCAAATCTCTCCTTTTAGTGAGTCAAAACTAGCATAGTGGGCACAAGGGTGAAAACTCCAAGTGTACCTATTTTTAAAGAATTATTGATGAATCTAAAGCCATTAAGAGCCTTTATAGGTGAAATTAACTCCCTCCCATGTATTTTCATGCAAAAATGAAGAAAATTTTGAGGCCAAGTGTGACTAAAAAGTGAGTTTTTTAGAATGTAGATAGTGATGGCTTCCTTCCAAGAGTTTTCATATGAATAGGAATGCAAATAATGCATGGAAATGCATGTATAAAATCCTTCCCTCTCATCCATATCATCATAAATATACATAGTTAGTGGTGGGATGTTCAAACAACTCCAAATGATGAAGGCATGTTTTTGAGCTAAGACTGGGAGTTTTAGGACATTTTACATAAGTTTCATGACTTGTGTGGATACTTGGTCCCCTGACATCGCATGGTTCATTGAATGATTCTTTTTAATGAATTTTTAACCTATTTTTATTAGATTTAAAAGTATCCAAGTGACCTTTGGACTTCCCTTATCTTGATCCTCTCTCAAAGGATATAAATATTAACTCTTTTGGCTCTTTTGAGTAGCCTCTGTTGGTTAATGGTGAAAACTTAGCAAAATTTATACATGAATGACTCTAAAAGAAATAAAAAAGTGATTTTTCATACTCAAATATGGTATAATTAGGTGTTATTATAATCTTTTTGGTCTTCACTAGTGGAAGATCATCTTTTCTAGCATGTTATCCTTGATTGTTCACCAAGTGTGCAAAAGAGTGATTGTTACAGGTCTTTTTTAGTATTATTTTCAAGTGTAGGAGTGTATTATAAGTGGTATATGATTTTAGTCTCTTAGGGAATCATTAATTTCCCTCTTAAGTATAAAATACCTTCTTGAACCTAGCTTATGAAACACTGATGTGACAATGCAACTTGAATTATGAGTTTTATGTGAAATAAGCCTTGTTTAACTCTAAGTAGTATAAGTTTAGTTCATAAGAGGAAATAAAATATTGGTGCATCACCTATTTTATATTTATTAGTTGATTTATTAACCCTTTTTATAAATAAATTATAGGTAAGAGAGTTCTTCAAAGAATGCATCAAGGGAACTACCCCTTCTAGAGATTCATCTCAATAAATTGTTACCCATAGCAAGAGACATGTTTCCATTATCAAACTTGGATGAGGAGAACTAGGAATATACTCAAGGGGTTCAAATCCAAGTGACAATATATACCAAGGTAGTTTGGGGAGCATACCAGTAGGCTGGTGAGGTAGCTACGTGGTGGGCCAATAAGAGGTTGGAAATGAATATTAACTTGACCACCACTACTTGGGTTTAGTTTGTGGATTTATTTAGGTCATGGTGGTTTTTATAGATTTATTTTCATATAAATATCATAAATTTAGATAATATAAATAAGCGTGATTTTTTAATGAATGAACACTAGGATTAGTTTACCAAACTTCTAAAGTATGTACTTCAGTACTAGGGAGATGAGATCTTTAGGATCAAAAAGTTTATCATGGATTTGAGGCCCCAAATTGGTGGAGAGGTAGATTTTCATAGTCCTACCATTGACCAAGTTTTCAAAAAGGTGTTCAAATAGGAGAAAAATTTGAATTTTATCTCACAGGCCAAGGACAAGTTTAAGAAAAGGTTTAGAAATTCTAAGATAACCTTCAAGAAGAAGAATAAAAAATAGAGGAGTGAGACTCTGGAAGTGGTTTAAAATTTATAATTCCAAGTTCAATAATTGTTCAAGAAACAAGAAAAATGGAAATAGATCTAAAGGTGGGTTTAAGGGAAACCAATAGAGTGATAGGAAAGGACCACCTAGAGGTTGTTTCATTTATAGAGATGGCCATTATACTCATGATTATCCTTAGGAAAATCCAAAGGGAAAAGTTACTAATCCTCAATAGGGTATTTTTTAGCAATGGATTCATGCAACAATCAAAAATCAACAAGCTTAATTTTAATCATTACCCATTGAGATATCAAGTACTTTGTTTAACCATCTAGTTTCCATTTTGAAAGATACAAGATCCATTGAGTATTTTATAGCTCATAAGATGCTTAGTAAGTTAACTAGAAGAGCTAGTGTAATGTAAAATGCATGGTCAATACAATATGGGAATGACTTAAAAGTCATGGTTTACAAGTGTTTAGTTGAAGCAAATATTAGGTTGCCCAAATTCACAATAGTTGTGGATCTATATGTAGCACCACCAGGGTCATATTATGTGATTTTAGGAGTCAAATGGATTGAAAAACATAAAAACAAGGTTGATTTCTATCTAAAGAATATTAAGTGTCTTGATGATTTTGGAAATTAGACACAAATTCAAGGTGAGAAGAGAGAGTTGAAGCTTAGGAATATTTATGCAATGCAACTCAAAAGGGCTCAAAGAAAAGGGTGCCAAACATTTATCATCAAGATAAATGAAATGGAGAAACCTAAAGAACTATATCTCAAAGATTACCTGATAAATGAAATGGAGAAACCTAAAGAACCATATCTCAAAGATTACCCATTTCTTAGAGTTTTTTATGATGTGTTTCCAAAAGAATTACAAGGTTTACTTCCTAGATGTGAGTTTGATTTTTTATTGACATCATACCTAGTTTGAAGCCATAGTTTAAGGCAGCATATAAGATGACAACCGATGAATTGGTTGAATTAAAGGATCAACTTTAGGAATTATTATAAAAAGGGTTAATCAGTCCAAGTGTGCCACCATGGGGTGTACCAGTTGTCTTTGTCAAGAAGAAGAATGGTGCCCTCCAACTTTGAATTGAATAAAGAATTTTGAAAAAGATAACTATCAAAAATAGGTATCCATTACCTCATATAGATGATATTTTTGATCAAATGTGGGGAGAAATAATATTTTATAAGATTGATCTTAGAGCAGGATACCATCAGTTGAGGATTTAGGATGAGGATATTCTAAAAATGGCATTCAAAACTCTATACAGGCATTATGATTTTATTATATTACCATTTGGACTGATTAATGCTCTGGAAACATTCATGAATCTCATGAATAGTGTGTCTAGAGATTACCTTGATCATTTTTTTTGGTTCTTTAGATGACATTATTATCTACTCAAATAATGAAGAGGAGCACCTTCAACATATAAAATTGGTTCTGCAATGGTTGTGGAAGCACAAGTTATATGGTAAGTTGTCTAAGTGTCCATTTTTCAAGGAAAGAGTCTAATATTTGGGACATATTATCTCTATAGATGGTATCTCATTAGGTCTAGGAAATATTAGAGCCATTATGGAATGGTTGGCACTGAAGAATGTGCATGAGGTAATAGGTTTCATGGGATTAGCAGGCTACTATAGGAAGTTCATTCCAAACCTGTCCAAGATAGCTAATATAATTGTTTCCTTGAAATGGAAGAAACATAATTTTGTTTGGTTTGAGAAGTGTGAAGTAGCTTTCAAAGAGTTGAAGAGAAGGGTTACATCAACACTAGTGTTAAGAGTTTCTAACCCCAATGGTTAATTTTTAGTGATCGCATATGCTTTAGGAGGTAGGCTAGGAGGAATCCTTATTTAGGATGGTGTAGTGGTGGATTATGAGTCACATAAGCTAAATAATTATGAGGTAAACTATTACCCTCATAACCTAGAACTTGTATTGATTTTTCATACTTTGAAAGCATGGTGGCATTACTTGTTGGGAAAACCTTTTGATCTCAAGACAATTAACTTGGGACTCAAGTACATTTTCACTCAACCTAATTTGAATGCTCATCATAGATGATGGGTTGAGTTCTTAGCTGATTATGATTTTAACATCAGTTATATAAAAGGAAAGGAAAATAGAGTAGCCAATGCCCTTAGTCACAAAAGGTACATAACATCTTTAGATACTATTATGAGTACTTTCAAGAATCGAGTGATTGAGTTCTCATCAAGAGATGAATTATTTGATCAGGTCAAAAAAGCATTGTCTAATAATGCTCAAAATCCTTGGTATAAATGATTCAGATTGGAGAGTGATAGTATATTACATTATAATGGAAGGATGTATGTGCCAAATCAAGAGAATCTATGGACCACAGTGCTAAAGGAATTGCATAATTCCCCATATTCAAGACATTCAAGAGTAACCAAGCTCATGGTAGATCTTAGAACATTGTATTTTTGGAAGGGAATCAAGAAAGATGTAACATATTATGTGTCACATTATCTGGAATGTCAATGAGTGAAATTTGAGCATGTGCATTTGGTTGGATTATTATATCCACATGATATTCCAGAATGGAAGTGGCAGGTGATTAGTATGGATTTTTTCCAAGGTTTACTGATGTCACATAATAGGCATGATATGATCTTGGTAGTTATTGACAAACTAACCAAGGTGGCTCATTTTATACCTTGAAATTTGACATATGATACACCTACCCATGTGAAGAAGTTCATAAAAGAAGTGTATATGTTACATGGATTTCAAGAGAAGATCATTTCAGATCATGATCTGAAGATGACTTTGATATTTTGGGTAACTCCAAATTCAACTTTGGGTATGCAACTTGATTTCAACATAACATATCACCCAAATATTGATGGATAGATTGAGAGAGTTAATCAAGTGTTATAGGATCTTCTTCATATATATTGCATGGATCAACAATACAAGTGGGAAGATCATCTTCCATTGGTTGAGTTTACATATAAATTTGAAGATGGAACCATTTAAGGAACTATATGGAAGGTGAAAGACACTAATTAGTTGGGATAGGTTAGAGGATATGGGCTTGAGATGCTCTCAAAAAAGGAAGATCAAGTTAGATTAATTACGTAGAGATTGATCAAGGCCAATGATAGGCATAATATTTATGCATATCTGAAGAGGATAGAAAGACACTTTGTATTAGGTGATAAAGTGTTTTTACAAGTTAAGCCACATAAGATCTTGATTAAATTTGGATAGTCAACAAAATTGTCATCAAGATATGTGGGGCCCTTCAAGGTGTTATAATTGGTCAATATTGTAGCATATAAGATCACATTTCCACCAGCCTATTGATGCATGTAAGTGTATCATAGGTGGTTCTGAGTGTTTAAGAAACACTATTCATTTCTTAATTTAGAGAATCTAATACATGAGCTGCAGGTTTATTATCTATGGTGGAATAACGGTAGAATAAATGAACTATTTCACAATATTTATAGTGTTTGGTTATTGGGAGTGACCATGGCCTGCTAGTTCATCTTTATGAAAATGAGAGTAATCTAAGATAAATGAAGTGAATTATACTCAAATAACTAAATATAAGTCTAAGCTAAGATGGATATTCATAATAAATCTAATATAGAGTGAATGGATTAAATAAAAATTAAAAGGAAGGGTATGACAAAGAATGAACATGCTCATGGTGCTAATCTTTAACATAGATATTATAACAAAGTTCAAATATCATCCAAATATGTACTTAAAACCAATGTATAACATGAAATAGCATAAGCTCAAATCGTACTACACATCAAGCAAGCATCTGAGGAAATGAAATAATGCAAATAAGAATTTGATTTACTTTGAATATTTACTCCTATAGGTAAATAACATAAGCACATCCACAAGAAGAGTATAGAAAATGAAATAACCCTAAGAACTTTTAGTCAACCTAGCATTATCACAAGTCAACAACTCTTCATTTGAAAAGTGCACATTAGAAATCAATAAGAACCATTCAAATCTGAATTGCAAACCATACAATTGAGAGAGAAGCCATGATACAATTCACATAAATAAATGAGAAAAACTTTTCATAATTCCCTATTTCCATTAAATTACTCCAAAACTTAATACATAGTTTTATTTCTCAAAACTCCCTTCTCATTTTACAATGGACAATATCTGTTTATATATAAAATTCATGAGGTATGCCAGTAAGTCATGTCAAATGTTAAGGATGATTGTCCTTTTATAATCATTCTAGAACCTTTTAAACACTCCAAATGACTAACCTATAGGTAGTGTGATTTACAAGTTGTGCATGCCTTTACAAAAGGATATTATGTTTTCAAAATATTACACATGTTAAGTTACAAAAGGAATATTCCCAAATCAACTAGCTTGACCTTGAGGTCTCTATGTTGTTGAAGTACCCTATTACTGCTATTACAATATCTTCATTGCCTTGGAATGTTGCTCATATGTTAATTTCAAATTAACAATAGGCTCTATGAAGATTCCATCCTATTTATTTTCTATGTCTCTTAAGTATTTTTCATCCTTTTTCAGGATTCTTTAACACTTCTTACATTTCTAATTCTTTCATCAGCATTTAGGATCATGTCCAAGATCTTGTTATTGTTAGCCCCAATCTTTCTTTGTATCTAGTTTCTCACTTCCTGCATAACTTGAGTAGTTCTCAACTTAAATTCTTCATCAATGATTAGTCCTATGGGGTTGAGAGTAGTGGGATCTGTGATCATGCTTCCAAGTATCTACTCTATCTTGCTTATCAATTGTTTAATCTTCATGAAGGTCATCCAAGTTCTTGAACCATTTGCTCAAACCCTTGATCTTATCTACCAAAATTACCATGGCCATATTTAGGTGAGACAAATTAATTGTTTCAAAGCTAGGAATTTGATCCTTTATTAGGATATTGATCAAATCCTTTACTATGCTTCTTGAGTTCTACCATTACTATACTAGATTCATAGCCACATTACTCTATTGGATTACCACACTTTGTCTAGATTTCATTGCTTTAAAAGAGTTGAAGATATCAAACAAATAGGCTTCAAACATCTTTATCAGGGCCTCAGGTACTAATAAGATAGCCTATTTTTCCAAATTCTCCTTTTGCTATTGAATGCCTTTGAGGGCAACTTGTAATTATTCTGATTGTGCTTGGGCTAATTCAAGCACATTATCTTCAAATATGGGATTTTCACTAAGATTTTGTCTTACTACTAGATTTAAATTATTCAATGGATCTACTTTTTTGAAATTGATCTTCTCTCTACCAAATATGACCTTCTTCTCTATTACACTCTGTAATCTAGTTGTCTTTGGGTCAAACTTGACACTAAATATGGTGTAGGGATATCTATTTGTATTCCACTTGGTTATCCTAGGGTATCCAACCTTATTTCATCCTCCTTTTGCAGTACCACAATCTATGGATTGTCTTCTTCATGCACAGGGATGTTGATGGTTTGCATCATAGCCTAATGATGATATGCAATGGGTACTTTCTATAATTTAGGTCCATAAATGAACCAATATAAAATGGATGGTCCATAAATCAAATTTTATTCCCTAAATACGTTAACTTCACCCAAAAGAGGAGTTAAAGTCACCTTGGGCTTCTTGGCCTTTACTGGAACAATTGCCAACTTAGCTTTTCTATTGGGGGTATATATAGGAACTAGATTCAATATTTCCTTCCCTTTTTCTTTCTTTGTTTCATCCATTTCTTCATCATCTGATTCATATGCTAGTGATAACATTTTAAGTGCATCCTCTATAGTCTCATCAGGGTATAATGCTACCATATGAATATCTTCCAATGGTGATCTTTGTTCCTCTACTTGGGCTAAATAAGATGCCATCTCGTCAAGCCTTCTTTCCTCTAGTCTTTGCTCCATCTATGCCTCAAGTTTGTGATTTATTTAGAGTTGAGTTGATGGAGTTATAAATGATGTCTTGCCTAAAAAATGGTACTTCTAAGGTCCAAGCTACCACCTATCATCTCCTTTTTGGTACCTATCTAGTCTGGGCTCATGTCTAAGGTTATGCTCTTTCAACCTTCTTGTGACCTTAGAGTAGCTAGATGCCTTGGTGTAAATAGGGTCAAAATCACCAAGATAATGATCATAAGGCACACTAATAACCCCTTTGTTTTAAAATGCTCTTTAACCCTTAGATAAGGATTCCACTACTTTAGCTCATTAATTTGTAGTTTGAAGGATGTTCTATGTCTAGATGCTACTTCAATGTTTTCCCATTTTTTGAATATGGTCATCCTAATAGTTATTGGGAGGATATGGAGGAGTGATTTCTTCTTAGTCCTTCATAGGCCATCAATGCTATGGAGTATTTGATATGCTACCTCTTGCTTTGCTTGTTTATTAGGGACATGGATGGGTAGATTGAGCGGTTGGATATGAGTTTCATCAATTTTCATGATTGTAAAATATAGATACCCTAGATATCTCCTATAGTCTCAACATACTTCTTGACTAGTGGGTTGACCCTCTCTATGGGATGATCAATTATAGTCTCACTAAGGGCTAGATAGATGTAAACATAGATGAAATGGATGTGATCTCTATATTTAAGTATGTGTATCTTGGAATAATATTGGGAGACTATTTGTGTCCCACTGTGTGACCATTCCCTTAGGTTGGGAATCTTTGTTGATGTACAAAGGGCATCCAAAATGTAAGACATCATGAAAAAATGGGTACTTTTCTCCTTTTTCATTACAAAAATCTACCTACTCAAAGAAATGTAGATAATTTCACCTAGAGGAGGGGTCAACTAATTTTCAACCATGAAGTAGAATATAGGCACCCAAACTTGGTCTACATAAGTAGTGGTTGCATTCCTATACAATCTATTTATCATGGTTATAATTATCCTAATTCTAGGCTTGAATTAGCTAATTGAGATGTTCTTATTGAAGTCTGAAAAGACCTAGTTCCTAAAATATAGCCGTATGGATATAATGTCTTTCAAATTATTCTTTTAGGCCCAAGAATTTATAGAAGGTAGGTCAACTTGGGGTTTGGGAAATTTATAGTAGTTATCAAATGCTATAGTAGAAATATAGGCTATATTTATGTGAGTATGTTCATTGATTAACTTGCCCTTATAAATTTTACCATCTTTAAAAATAGGAGTAAGAATGTTGATATAATGAAGTACCTCAGGTTTTGCTATTTCATAATAGAGGCCCATCATTTGGATTGAAACTATGTCATAGTAGAGCCTCTTGGCAAACACATTCTTCTCTTCTTCCTATGTGATGGCGGGTTGGTCTTCAATGGTCTAGAAAACCTTAGACCAATTATTGTCCCCCATATTTAAAGCAGTGGCATGAAATTTTGTATCTTTGAAAATCCTACCCTTGACATCCATGGTTAGATAAGGATCCACATCTTCTTTTGAAACACCTTTTCTAGCTACCATGGTCATGAATTGATCAAATTGCTTGCTAGTGGAGTGTAATTTGATTCTATATTGAATTATCTTTGCACAAGTGATAATTCAATGCTTTTTAACTTGATTATGATAAACGTAGGGTTGAATTAGGGATTTCATACTTGCTAAGGATTTTATAAAGTTTTTTAGTGTGATTTAATGGTGGGAACTAGTTCAAACATTGAGTTTCATGCCTTAGATCTTGTTTGGATTGTGTATTTATACATTTTCCTTCTATGGGTCCATGAGATATTTAAATCTAACTTGGCACTTATGTTGCTCCACTATGTCACACAACTCAATAATATTTAAAAAGTGACCTTTTATCCTTTAAGACATGTGTCAACATCCCATAGGGTCTCAACTTATTGAAAAGTCTTCTTCACCTCACACTATTGATTTGGATCTAAAAGGTTGATCTCCATTGGTCAATTTTATGCTTGACATCCAAGATTATGCCATGTGTCACTTTCACAAGTCTTCTCTATGCCTCCAACTATCATTTTCCTCCTAGCCTAATATCCTTGCACCACATGGCAACTCCTCATTCATCCTTAGGTTCTTTGAAAAGTCAACTTTTAATATGCACCATTGGATCTTGGTTGCACAAATCAACATGCACTATTGGCACAAATCAACATGCACTATTGATCTAGATCCTCTGGGCTCTATCCTTTAATATATGAGCTATTTATCTTTTGATTTAATGTCCATGATGGTGACACTTATTGCCTCAGTGATTTCTCATTGGGATTTGAATTTTCAACCATTACTTTGCACCATTAAATCATCTTTGGTTGATCAAGTGTGTTTCATTGGATCTTAATCTGAGGGGTTGAATGCCATTATATGCTTGCTATTAATATACCAAAACTAAGACACTTATCACGTTCTCACTTATCTTAGGGATTTGTTGAAGTTTTAACTTAACATGCATAGTCAATTGGAATGAGTACCCTCAACTACATATCTTTGATCTTTGATAAGATGATTGAGATTTAACTTGGGGCCACAAATTGACTTTTCAACTCTAATATCATACCATTAGATCCTTTTCATTTGAACAAATATGCATCATTGATCCTGTGGTTGATAAAATAAAGAAAGTAAGGTTCAAGAAATATAGAGAACTTAGGATAAATTTTTATACTATGGTTTTATTCATGTTGATAAACATGATTAAATACCAGGATAAAATTTTAAGCTAAGTTTTAAAACATAATAAAGGGGAGCCTTGTGTTTAGTTAGTCCATGTAAATAATAAATAATTAAGGGGGTCTCAAGACATGAAGAACTTTAGCATTAAAATTTTTAGAATAAGGTTTTATTCATGTTAATAAACATGAATAAGACCTTAGCATAAAATATAAGCTAAGTTTTAAATGAACATAAAGTGTTCCCACATTTTTTCAAATAAAGTGATCCCACGTAAATTTGAATTCAAATTTAAAAGGATTAAGATAAAATAATTAGACTAAGGGTTTGTAGATGCTCAAACATGAATTTAATTGAACATTCAAGAACCAATTACTAATCAAAGTGTAAATTTATCATTAAACCTCAAAACCCTAGACATTATTTATAATGTTGAGACTCTATTAAATCTACAACCTGGAAACACAAAAGCATTCATTAGCAACCTCAGGCAAAATAAGATAAGAATCAAACATAAACATGTCAGCTAAGTTAAATGAGGACAAGGTGTGGATGATATTCAAATAAAGAATTTTGATCAAGTGGCATTTTCCAATTCATAGCACAAATTTTCAAAATTTTGAAACAAGGGTCCCCATTTTTAGAAATGGGGGTATGTTGACCTCAATACAGCCCTAGCTATATTACATAATGTTTTCCATGTTTCTTATCTTAAGAAGTATATAGCTGATCTGACACATGTGTTGGATTGGAATGCTTTGTAGGTTTTGGATCCTAGGGTGGTCATAGTAGAACCAATATGGCTAATTGACACATGCAAATTTCATTTGAAAAATAGAGAGATATCATAGTGTAAGGTCCAGTGGGATCAATACTCTAAGGATAGAGCTTCTTAGGAGGACTATGATGAGTTCTACATGAGATTATCACATTTATTTGCTTGATTATACACTATTATATTTAGTTGTTTTTTGATACATAATATTTCTTATTCAAAACTTATTTTTGAATAAGAGTCATTTGGAATGATGACAACTTTAGAGGGGAAGGATGCTACATCCTGATTTCTTGCTAAAAAAACTATTTGATTATCTTTGGATATTTATAGTTGACACATTTGATTTGGTTATATTTATGACTAAGTTTTGAGATATATGCTATTATGGGACAATAGGATATTTCTTAGGTTACATATTTGCATTATTATGAGCTAGTTGTAGTGTGTGTTTACATTATGAACATGTTTATGTGTTATATCAATTTTTTTTATGTTGTATGTTTATCATGTTGATATAATCTAACTACCTTCATGTTGTGAGTTTGATGTAGGAGAAATCATCCCTCAGAGCATGTCAGAGGGAGAGCATCATCAGAGAGGGTGATGTAGATAGAGATGTCAGAAGATGATAGAGAAATTGACTAGAACCCTGCACACACCACAATAGTTAGCACATGTTAGAATGCATAATGAAGTGGGTAACATGGTGTATTTATTTATGATTTTATTAGATAGTTGATTTTTATTATTTTCCAATATAGTTTAAATAGATTGATGGATTTTTTTTTGCATGATTGGTATGTTTGGTCATTAATGCTATTAGAAACATTAATAACATAATTAGATATTAAAATCTAGATTATTAGTTCATGAAATTATCATTAAAATTTATCACAATACAAGATGATTAAATTATTAAATCATGGATTTCCTATAATTTATGTTGAAATAAATAAAATTTAGAAATTACCATGAAAAGGGGAAAAATTGAAAAAATAATAAAAAATAAAAATAAATAAGAGGACCAAAATTAAGAAAAACTAAAGACATAAATATATTAAAAAATAGTAAAAACAAAAACAAAATTAAAAAAATAAAGAAAAATCTTTGACAAAGATGGATTACGCCTATTTTATTATAATGGAAATTAGGAAAGAAAAAGAAATGTCATAAGACATTGAGAATGGAATTAGGAGAGATGAAGATAGGCATAACATAAAAGGAAGGATACATTTTAGAGGAAAAGGGATTTGGTAAGCATAGACAATCAAGAGAAAATAATCCAACTACTAGGTTGGGATTTTAGCCATTAATGAAACTATAATTTCTATGTGAAATAATCTATTTTTAAATTTTGGGTTAAGAATATGGATCTAGTGGTCTTAGATAATCTGAGTAAGAGCTAGAAATTCTACCCAGTCATGCATAAGCATTGACCTTAATTTAATCTACCTTTATCTAGCAAAAAACATGAAAAACACATTATTGGATTGTTAACATCCATATCTTATGAAATTACATTACTTGAGATTCTATAGGGGGTTATTGTAAGTCTTATCCTTATACACTACTAATTTACTTATTGGCATTGACCTCTAGAATAAGTTGGGGCATCTTAACCAAATCTAACCAAAACTATATATATATACATACATATATATATATATATATATATATATATATATATATATATATATATATATATATATATATATATATATATATATATATATATATATATATATATATATATAATACCTGTAGATCCATATAGATATAAGTAATGCCTTTTTGCCAATAGATTAACTCATTATCCATCACCATAAATAGGAATGTTGAGAGTAAATAATGGATAATATGGCTGCTGAGCTAAAACTAAATGTTTGAATCCAATTTAAATCCATTTATCAGATGCCACTTAAATGGTGTCATTTCATAATGTTTTAACAACCTATATAAAATAAGTGGATCACTACATTTTTACCAATAATGATTTTTGTTGACCATAATACAACATGTGGTGTCGATGTTATTAATCCTGCAACATAATTAGTATATATATAGTTATTATATTTTATTTTATTAACTTGGTTATCTATTTATTCTTAAGTCCCAAAAGTTATACTAAATTTAGCATGATTATTATTTGGATGGCATTGCTATATATTGATCCCAGACTATATAATATAAATGGTTGACTATAGTTTGACACAACCTATATATTATCCAAAGGGCATCACTATATATATCATTTCTAGCATATGCAATGTTTGCTAAGTTAATATATATTTTATTTCCAGCCTATATAATGTATATTTGCATCACTAGATTTTATTAGTGAATATTATTAGCTTTAATACCTAGGAGTCACCATATAATAGACCCCAAACCAATAAGATACATAAATGAAATCACTAAACTTATATTCTACCTATTTAATGTGAAATGACTCATTGTAGTTTCTTATTCACAACTTATATTACATGTATAGAGTTGTTGTATGGTAGAAATGGAGTCATAGTAATCCAATTCACAACACTGGTAATATAATTAACAAAGGCATTATTTCTATGTGTCATTTTATACTGAGATACTAGTTATGATAAATTAGAGCTTTGTATATACTAGTTATAATGGCATTTATAATAAGAAATGGCACTATATAACATAGTAATATAATTCACTGTATTTATGTGTTGGTCTATATTTTAATCCTCAACCTTTATAATACATAAATGGCATCACTTTACTTTATACTCACAACTTATATGTAGGGCAAAACCTTTGCATTGCTATATACTAGTTGGTAATGTAGAAATCATAGTTATTTGTGTATAAATATTATAACAAGTATATAAATGTAATGAGTAGTGTATATGTTTTGTTGGATAATTAGGAGAATTTAGAAACTCTTGGATATACATATAAATCCTATAAAAACACTTTGGGATATGTCTTAATATGAATATACATGTTTATATATGAATAGAGTTCATGCATGGGATCAACAGAATTGGTCTTATGATAAGATGTGGGTTAGTAGGTTTAACTAGACTTAAATATCTACTAAGGTTGGAAAGGCATAATAGAATAATGATTTGAACAAAGAAATTATTTAATCCCAAACTAGATTTAGATGGCTATTCATTATTTTTATTCCATTAATGAAACTGACAGTTGAATTACTTTAACAAAAGGTTTTTTGAAACCTTTTATGTGACTATGGTATAAAACATGTTGTATGGATATAACATTATAATAAGTTATGAACTATCAATATTATGCTTAATGTAAAACATAGGTGTTACTATGCCTAATAATGTAACTTTTGCATAGCGATGTATTCTTATAGTTTTAGTTCCACGGGTGGATTATAAACTATACTTGAGAATTATGTATAAAAAATATTAATGAATGCATACATTCAAACCCCTAAATGTATAAAAAATTCTAGGTTGGATTATCTTAGGTTTCATGTGTGCTAAGACTTGTTTTTTTATATCTAGTTATTTTAATAAAATATTATGTTTCCATGTTTATTTGAATACTTTATTATCTTGGTTGAAGTAATTATTAGTTAGGTTTATATCACTAGACTATAGTAATATGGGTTATCATAGGGTGTAAAATGTTTAAAAATTAATTGTGGTAGTTATAATCTATATTTAAATGTGTATTTTTACCTAGATGGTATTAACTATAATCATTATTTATAGTATGGGATAGATAATAATGTAAGATTCATTCATACATTTGATAAAATAAAAGTATGCTTTGGTTACTCCTATGTTTATCATGTTATGTGATGCAATTTCTAGTAGGACATAAATTATATGAATCTTATGGTTAAATTATGTTTGACCAATCTTGCATTACTGGTACAGAATAAGGAGTGAGATGGATTTCAATAGATTACTAGTATCACAATGCTAGATGAAGGCAATCTGATCAAGTGGTGTGTATGAATTTTGATTGATCTATATATCGATATTAGTCATTATTCTTAAAAACTTTGGCCAAGGTATGTTTAATGAGACATTATCATTTCATGAGTATGATTTACATGTTTGTGTGATATCTTGCAATAGAATGGGTTTTCTATGATACACTACATGTTTAGTTTAGAAATTATATAGTACATGGGTACTTAATTGTCATTGATAATGTGTTTTAAGGTATGCATGGAGTTATCATTGATGTCATAAAAGTGTCATTGATGTCATTTTGAGTTGTCTTTCTTGTTATTGAGGTTGAGTTCATAAGCCATATACTTGAGAGACCTAGTAAAAAGGCATATTATTGGTAGCATGATGAGGAGAATAGTATGAGGCTTGTAAAAAGAATTTTGGTAGTCTGTGAGGAAGTTATGATGTTTTATGACATGAGCATGAGGTGTTGAGATCAGTGTAAGAGGTTTCAAGGTCTAAGTGTGACTGACAATTCAAGGCCTAATGAGTGGTCATGTTTAATTTTCAAGGTGATAGAGATCATGAGATATTTATAAGAGGTGTGAAAGGTTATTTTAAGTTTTTTGACCCTATTTAAGGTCAAAATTTGAAAGATACAACATGAAATGTGGTTTTGAGATTTTTTATGTGCATAGAATAAGGTATTATAAACCCAAGAAGGATTTTATTGTGCTCATTAGCACGTGAAAGATTTGAATGATATCATAAGAAGTTCATGGAAGTTAGGGAAGGTTACTAACTAAAATTTCTTGGCATTTGTTTTAGAGTTATGGTCAATCCTTTATGAATGATTACGAAGAATGAAAACTGGGTTTTAGTGCCTTAAAACCCTAATTATGATCTGATATGGAAGATCTTGTTGGAAATGGATCAAAATGGTTTTAATGACATAGTTTGGTGATTGGATCATGTAGAGGACTCTCCCAGGTACCTCCAAGTGGCATTGGTCTATCATAATAATGAGTGGAAGCCATAGAAAACCCCTTGTTTCTTAGATTTTTGATGTAGCAAGTAGGGTTGACCAAGTCAAACCATGAAAATGATTGGAAAATGATGTGTGAAACTTGTATTTTGTGTCCATGTAAATTTTTGAGAAGGTTATAGACTTAAAATATGCTAATCTAGTCATGAAAGTTGACCTATTGCTAAAAAGGCCTAGTGAGGAAGATAGTGAGAAAATAAGACAAAAGTGGGAATGAGATTATGGATGTGTTGCCTTGGATTAGGGATGGATATAATTTCATAGGTTGTTGTTAAAGACATGTAAAACATATCAAAATTGGATAAAATATTTGTAAATGTGTGTTTATGGTAAAAATTTGATCTCAAACTAACTTGTCTAACATAGTGAGGTTTGTATACAATGAAGCCATGAGATTGGTTTGTAAGACCAATATTGCTATTGAAACTTATAATATATTTATTTTAAGTTGATAAAAATATGTTTAAGGATAATATAAACCTATTGTAAGTTCATTAAAGTGAATCTATAGGTGTTTTAAACAATTGTTTCCATGATTGTATTTTGGAGCATTTAGGTAGTTTTCTATGTTAGTAAAATTGATGTTCCCAAGTAATTATGCCCTGAGTTGAAGAATAAAATTGACATTAATTTTTTTTTATAGGTTTGATAGGTTCATTTTAATGTATTTTTATTCATGAGAAACTCTTATGAAGGTGTGAAAAGTCAAAGGTTCTTGACTAGTTTTTGAAGCTTGCTTACAATTATGAGTGAGCATATGGAAGTGGTTAGATTGAGGTATTTTTCCATGTATGGTGAAATATGATATACATGGTGATGACCATAAGGTCATGAATGTTATATATATATATATATATATATATATATATATATATATATATATATATATATATATATATATATATATGATTTTTTGATATCTCTATGTGGTGAATTTGAGTGTATACTTTATATATTCAAATCAAACTTTTTGACAATGAGAAGGCCTAATGGTGTGGTTCAAGGAATGAAATAAGATAAATAGTGTTAGGGACATAAGGAGAGATTATAATGGATATAATTGAAGTGTGTGTGAATTTTTTCATCCATTTATGGGGCTTAATATGTTCCAAGGTGGTCAAGGTGAAATGTGTGTTTTGAAAAGGCCTAATTGCATCAGGTCTTTATTAGGCCTAATGGTGGTTTTGGTAGTTATGAGTGGTGACCGACCTATGTAGTGGTTTTTTCAATTGTGAAATGTGTTTTTTGATATATTCCAAGGGTGATAAAATTATGGATAGGTTTATGGTTGACCAAAGTGTATGAAATCAAGAGTCAAGTATAAAAATAAAGTCTAATAGGCCTGATTAACTAGCAAGAATATATTGAGGATATGAATGAAATATAAGTTTGGAAACTAGGTAGAGGTATTGAATAAAATTAGAGAGGTGTTTTTAATATTACATGAATTTATGATACTAATTTTATAGATCACGATCAAGGTGACAAGACCTAAATCTGTCAAGAAGAGGGCTAATTGAGTGAAGAGGCTTAATAGGTTATTTGAGAGACATAGAAGAGTGTGAAGAAAAAGGTGATCATAATAAATTTAATGAGAAAAAGGTGTCCAAAGGTGATCAGATATTTTAGGTAGCTGAGTTAGTTATGAGTTACATAGGGGGTTGATGCCTCCTTACAAGTTGGTTCTTTTTAAAGGCCTAGTTGAGTTGGTGCTTGACTAGTGAAGGGTTGGTGCTCCTTGTGGGGTTGGTGCCTTAGTAAATATTGATAAAATTATTATAGGAATATAGTCAAAGATTTGTGTTAGTGGGTTTTATCCCCTATGAGGGTTTTCTACATATATCTATTATTCATGTGTTATGTTCCTACTTCATGCTCATATGAATGGTTGATTATGCATTGTTGTATCTTTATATTAGTTTGAATGATTAATGAATGATATTTGGATTTAAAATAAATTTTTTTACACTAATTATCCCCCCATATTAATGGTTATTCTTCCAAAAATTGGTATCTAATAAGGTTCCTTGTGCAGGCCTAACAATCTAAGGAAGATAATTGGAGCATAGGTATGGATTATGATAATGAAAGTGTTTATTATTATTACAATGAAGATATATCCATAGTAATTAAAAATAACTGTAATTATTGTTAAAAAGATAATAATAATATGGAAGAATTCACCCAACTTAGAATGAAATTAAAGTCTTTAGAGGCACAAGTAGAGAAAGATGCAATTAAGATGAAGATATATTAGAAACTTGAGGAGGGTAATGGAAAGATTAAAAATATTTTGGATAGTAAAATGTAATCTCATGATAAGACATGTCTGGGTTTGAAAGAAGACCAAAAGGAATTCATGGATATTCAATTTCCAAAATTCAATGATCTATCAAGGAGTGATACTGCTGAGTAGAATAAAAACCTCTATAGAAATGGTCAAGTTTGAATTCAATCATCAACATGTGAAGAAGGGTTTTAATCTATTAAAGGATATTAAAGGCAATAGTGCATCATAAAATGACCATAAAAATACAAATTAGGTTGGATAATCAATTTTTTTGTATTCTTTCAATGCTTATTGTTTATATTGTGGTCAATTTTGACATAGAGCTATTGAATGTAGATAGAGAAATAGAACCCTATGTTATAACTATAACCAAAGAGGACATATTGAAAGAGATTATAAGATAATACCTATGAAGGAAAACTAGTCAATTTAAGAATATATGTAGTCATTATACTAAAAAATGGATCAAGAAAGTAGACCTTGCGGGTAAGATGAAGGAGAAGTAGGGATCTAGAAGAGAAGAATCTATGATAGCTAAATCTACATTTCATATTCAAAATGAATATTTGAAATGATACATAGATAGTGGATGTTCAAGTCACATGATAGGAGATAAGAGGAAGTTAATCACTTTGAATAAAAATGCCATAGGATCAGAGAGGTTTGGAGATAACACATCTACTAATATAGTTGGCAAAAGTGCTTTGAGCTTAGACAATGGGAAGACCAAGACAGAAAATGTATTTTATGTAGATGGATTAAAATAAAACTTTTTGAGTGTAAGTCAAATGTGCACCTTAGAACATACCCTCACTTTTCATGATAAAGGATGTGAGATAAGAAAAGAAAAATTAGGTAGGTTGATTTCCAAAGCCAAGAGAACTAATAACAATTTATATGTATTGAATGAGGTCACAAAAGATAAGTGATTTATGAGAAAGGTATATGAAATTTGGATATGGAATAAGAGGTTAGGCTATTTTAACTTTTATAATTTGGTTAAGATCAGATCTAAGGGTTCTGTGAAGAACATACCCAAAATATCTAAACCTACAAATGCTCTTTGTAAGGCATGTCAACATGGTAATCAAACTAGGAGGAGATTCAAGTATAAAGAATACTCTAATAATATACCTTTATAAATAATTCATACTAATCTATGTGGTCCTATAAGGATTAAAAGCATTCAAGGTGACAAATACTTCATATTACTTATAAATGACTTCATAAGAATGATTGGATAGCATTCTTGAAAGAAAAGTCAAAATCTCTAGGTAAGTTTAAAACTTTCAAGATTTTGGTTGAAAATGAGATGAATGTGAAGATAAAGTGCCTTAGGTATAATAAAGGAGGAGAGTTTTGGTCAAATGAGTTTGATGAGTTATATGAGGTAAATGGAATAAGAAGATAGTTATTAGCTACTAAAACACCTTAACAAAATGGGGTAGTTGAAAGAAAGAATAAAATAGTTCAATAAATGGCAAGGACCTATTGAAGTTGTTGCCAGAATCTAGATAATACGAGTGCAATGGAGACGTGATCACACAAGTTGAAGCAAGTGCACACCACATAGATGCTAAAAAAATTTGAAAATTACACAATAAGAGAAATTACACAAGACAAAATGGAGAAAACCAAAATTTGATTAACATGGAATGGCCAAAGTGAGGACTACAAATAGGAGAGTATGAAAGTAACTCCTCCACAAAAGGTGGACAAGGCACACCAAGAATAGTCAGTAACTCCTCCATGAAAGGTGGTGACAAGGTACTAAGAATAGAGAAGTAACTCCCATCAAGGGAATTACTTATGACATTCTTATGACACCTATGACACATCTATGACACACACCACATAAGCTGGCCTATCCCACAAATGTAGGAAAACTCCATGTATGCACAATAAATACAATTTCCCTAATTAATAAATAGGGAAAAATAAAAACCTACACTAATACCCACCCATAACCATAGCTTAGGTGGGTAGTGTGGAAATAAAAAATGGGTCCCAGCAACTAGGCCTGATGAGGTACCCATGTACAAATGCAGTCTCCCATAAGATAGATAAAAAGAGAAAAACCATAGGAAAAAACTCCCCCCCAAAAGAGAGACAAAAGAAAAGAAGAGGCTAGAAGGCCCCCCTGAAGATGATGCTGCTGCAGATGTAGACTGCACCCAAAGAAGAGCTCATAGATGAATGAACTTGCTCTCGGTGAAAGGTTTGGTGAAGATGTCTGCAACCTACTCCAAAGACTGGCAAAATATCAAGTCAATGACCTGACTATGAATAAGCTCCCGAATGAAATTCATGTGAATCTCTATGTGCTTGGTCTGCTAGTGTTGAACTGGATTCTTGTAAATTTGAATGGTACTCTGGTTGTCACAACAAATGATGGTGGGCTACCTGATAGAAATGCCAAACTAAAAAAGAATCCCCTGAAGCCAAATAGCCTCAGTAGCTGTATTAACAGATCCTCTGTACTCTACCTCTATGGATGATATATAAATAGCATGCTGCTTCTTGCTAGACCAACTGATAGGACCAAAACCTAGAGAGAAACTGTAACCAGAAGTGGACTTGTGAGTCTGTAAATTGCTAGCCCAGTCTAAATCTATATATCCAACCAAGTCAACCTCTGTGCCAAATCTATAATGAATCTCGTATCTATGTGAACCTTGTATGTAATGCAAGATCCTCTTAGCTACTTTCCAATGTAGCTCATGAGGTTCTTGCATGAATTTGGAGAAAAGTCCCATTGTATATGATATGTCGAGCCTGGTGTGAGTCAAGTAGATGAGACTACCAACAAGTTGGTGATACCGAGTGGCATCAACCAATGGTGAAGAACAATTATCCTCAAGCTTGACTCCTAATAGAAAGGGAGTCAGAGATGGCTTGCAATTAGCCATGTGAAGTCGAGATAATAAGTTGAGAGCATACTTAGGCTGTGCAAGAGAAATCCTTGAATCTGATTATGAGATCTCGATGCCAAGGAAGTAGTGCAACAAACCCAAGTCTGTCATGTCAAATCTATCTTGAAGAGATGCCTTCACTGCTGCAATAGCCGATGAAGAACTCCCAGTGATCAAAAGGTTATCAACATATAGAACCAAAATCAAGAGTGAATCATCCTACCGTAAGAAGTAGACATTGGGATCAGAATTGCACCTAGTGAAACCCGCTGTGAGAAAGAAGGAATCCATCTTGGCATAGCAAGCCTGAGGGGCCTGTTTGAGGCCATAGATAGATTTCTTAAGTCTACATACTAAGGAAGAATCCTGAATAAATCCTAGTGGCTGCTTTATGTAGATCTCCTCCTCAAGGTCTCTGTGAAGAAAATAACTCTTCACATCCATCTGATGCACATCCCAACCATGTGCTATGGCAATAGCCAAGGTGAGTCAGATAGAATTCATCTTTGCAACGGGTGCAAAGGTCTCTAAGTACTCAATACCTGACACCTATGAGAAACCCTTGGTGACCAATTACACCTTGTACTTATCAACTGACCCATCTGCTGCAAACTTGGTCTGATATATCCACTTACATCAAACTATCTTTCTTCCCTTAGGAAGTGAAGTCAAATCCCAAGTGTGATTTTTGATTAAGGAAGAATATTCTTCATCCATAACATTATCCCACTCAGGTACCCCCAATGCCTCTCAAAAAGTATATAGATCCAAAACTATAGCAAAGAAGGCATGTGGATCTCTTTGAAAATCCCTCATAGTACATCTGTCATCTACGAGATCTCCTATGCAAGTGCTAACACTCTCAAGTGTCTGTCTGGCCAAAAGTGGCTCAAAAGTGGGTGATTCAGGTGCTAACTCCTCACCTCTAATTGACTAGAGGTGGATGGCACTGCATCACTATCCTCGCTATCTAAACTAGAAGAAGAAGAAGATGTCTCTAGCTTAAGAACCTGCTGTGGCTGATTTGAATCTGATGAGAAATCATCATGAAGAAGTAGATCCGATGAGGGAGAAGAAGTGTCAAGTGTTAAGTCTCTAGGACTCTCCTAAAAATGGACACTTCTCTTGATGAACAACTCATGAGTGACTGGATCTAGAAGGTGATATCCCTTAATACCATTCATATATCCTACAAAGATGTAAGGCTTGGACTGATGTTCCATAGCTTTGCATTTCTTCTTTAGAATGTGGGCCATGGCTGGGGATCCAAAAACTCTAAGGTGCTCAACATCAGGTTTCCTTTTATGCCAAGCTTCAAAGGGTGTTATCCCTTTCAAAGATTTGTGAGGAACCCTATTTTGAATGTAGCAAGCACAATTGATGGCTTCAGCCTAGTACTATGGTGCTAAGAATTTGGAGTGAATCATACAGCTACCCATCTCTTTCAAGAACCTATTCTTGCATTCTGTAACCCCATTCTGTGAAGGACTGTAAGTGACTATGCGCTGTAAATCAATCCCCTCTGTGGTGCAAAACTGCTCAAATTTGATGCTGACATACTCCCCTCTATTATCAGTTTAAAGAACCTTGATGGATTTCTCACTCTATTTCTCAACAAGAGCCTTGAAGTCTAGAAAATTTTCAAACACTTTATACTTTTGTTTGAGAAAATATATCCAAATGTACATAGAGAAATCATAAATGAAAGTGAGGATGTACTTGGCCCTTGTGAAAGATGGTTTGGGAAAGGGTCCTGATACATCACTGTGGACTAACTCCGAAGGTTGTGAAGCCCTCCAAGCTTTGCCTTTGTCAAATTTTGCTTCGGGATGCTTCCCAAGGGAGCACCCCTCATAAAGTCCTTTTGAGAATTGGACACGAGGCAAGCCAATGACCATGTCATGTTTGCAAAGTTGTTCAAGGTAGTGGTAGTTAAGGTGGCCAAAATACTCATGCCACAATTTGCTAACTCCATTTGAATGAGTCAGTAATGATATTGGAGAAGAATCTGATGCAAAATGTGAGAAGGTGTATAACCTGGCTTGGTGATCTGCCCTACCCACTACCACTGTAGTATCACTATGCAACTCCCTGATAGCCACTGAATTTGGTGAAAAATCAACTCTCATGCCCTGACCAATGTGAGTGATTTGGTACACTGATAGGAGATTGGTTGAAAGTGAAGGAACACTTGGAACATTATTGAATGTTCCTCCTTCCATTTCAACTGACCCTCTCCCTGCAATGGAAATTGATGTGTCATCACCCAAACTAATTGAAGTCATGCTACAAGGATCTAAAGATGAAAACTCAACTAGTGAAGATCCCATGTGGTGAGAAGCACTCAAGTTTATGACCCATGAAGATGTAGAAGTTGCAGTTGCTACAAGGGCCTTGCCCTTTTTTTTCTCCTTACCCTTGCCTTTTGCCGTAGTAGAATCTTGGGTAGATGAATTCTGCTTGATGGACTCAGGAACACCTATGTTGTTCTTCTCTAGAAGATGAGTTAGGTGGTCTATTTTTTTCTTCATGCACTTGTGTTCATCATGACCTATCTTTTTACAATAGGCACACTTAACCTTCTCCTTCTTAGGTTTAGCATTGGAGGATGAAGACTCAGTGTTGTTTTTGGCAGGATTGTTGTTTTCTTTCTTCTTCTCTTGGTCCTTGTTCTTTTTCTTCTTCTCCTTTGTTGAAGTCTTATCCTTACTAATTCTAGCTATCAAAGCTTGGGGTTGAGTAGACTTCACTGTGCCCATTTGAATTAGCTTATCTTTCTCCCTAGTCAAGTCGGCAATGAATGAATCCAAAGAAGGCATTTTCCATGTAGTGCCAAGGGCACTTTTTGTGGCATGGAAAGTGGAGACAAAGACTAAATAGCTTGGACCTAAATTTGCAAGAATAGAAAGTATGATTTGATCATCTTTTTTATCTATCCTGCATTCTTTCAATTGCAATCTAAGGGCCTTAAACTTAGTGAAGAAGTCCTATAGGGTGTCAAAGTTGCTAGGACTTAGACTTATGAGTTCGTTTTCGAGCTCATGACCTCTCATCTCATCAAGCTTCCAAATTTTTTTTTCTAAGGTGTCCCATATGTCATTAGGAGTTTGGGAGGATTCAAAGTGGAATAAAAGTTTTGGAGACACATACAAGCTCAGTAATCCAAAGGCTTCATCACTACGGTTGTACCACTTGACATTTTCAGCATCTGTGTTGGGTTTTACTTCTGTACCCATGGTGATCCTATACAACCCTTTACTTATAGGAATGATTGACATTTAAGCTTTCCATTCATGATAGTTGAAGGGTGTTAGGGGTTTAATTTGAAAAGAATCCATTTTTTATTTGAATTTAGGTGAAGTTGTGTTGATTGCAAGTTGTGAATGTATGCAAAAAGGAGAATGAAAGCAAGTTGTGAAAAGCAATCACACCCCCTCAAAATATTGATCCCCCCAAATATGAAAGTGCACACTCAAAATATGTTGGACTCATCTGAAAATACGTCTTAGAGAAATCAGTGTAAGACTAAAGCAAACAGGACGTCGGACTCAGCCGAAAATACATCCCAAGAGACCTAAAATTTTGGCACTTTATAAACTAGTGAGGTTTTTAAAAATAACAAGTCTACACTATGGATAATTTAATTACAAGCACTTTTGCAAAAAAATTCACGTAAAACCGAGCTACCGTTTTCAAAATATTAAAGTTACAATTTTTATGTAAACTAGTATTTTTGCAAAAAAAGCACTAAAACATTTTAAAAATGCCTGTTATGGTGAGAGAAAGTGGCCTTCCAACCACTTGTTGGATTCGACACAAAATGAGGAATCCAAAGGAGGTTTTTTTAAGGGGTAATTGGCCTCCTGCCAACCCGGGCCTCACCCTTCGTCTTTGTAGGTCGAAAATACAAGTTTTAATTCAGACCCCAAAAAATATAAAACTGTCTAAAATCCTTAATATTCAGTCAAATTGACTAATTTTTGTTTTATCAAGTCAATATTAACTAAAAATAAATGAATCATATACATAATAATGGATGCCATGTGTCCAAGGGGTGCCAAATAGGATGCCAAGTAAGGAAGGGACATCCAAAAGCAAACAGTTCAGAATTTTGACTCAGAAAAGACAAGAAAACTAAATGCAGACCTGTTGAAACCATATGGCCTAATGTGTGGTAGAAATGAAGCTCAAAAAACTAGGCGCAAAAGCTGGAAAGATAACAACAGACACAACAGGAAGTGGCGTCCCAAGAAAGAGGGCGCAAATATGAATTTTTTTGCAAAAAACAAAAAAAAATAGCAGACCTGCCGTACGGCCTAAGGCACCTAGCTAGAAGGACACAGTTGATAAAAGTTGGCACAGCTAGAGCAGCAGGCTAGAGACTGTGGCGTGGACACTTGAAGGAGTGCTAAAGCTAGGCACATATGCTAATTTTGTTGAAGGACAGAAGCTTGACGCAAAACTGAAGTTTGGTGCCTGGACTAGAAGCTGCTAACTAGAAGAGCTAACTGTGAGGAGCGCTGACTACTCCTCCCTCTACTGATCCACACAATAATGGTGCTCAAGAACATAAGCAAAACCAGCACCTGAAGATAGCCAAGACACCCAAAGGCCAAAGATCCAAGAAAACTAACCAGAAATGATATTGACAATTTTTTTTAAAAATTTTAGACCAAATCTAGAATAAAAAAATAAAGAGAACTCCACTCTTCTCGATTTCAAAAAAATTTAAAAGTATAATCACACACAAGATTACTGGGCTAGCTCTGATACCATATTGGAGTTGTTGCCAGAATCTGGATAATACGAGTGCAATGGAGATGTGATCACACAAGTTGAAGCAAGTGCACACCACATAGATGCTAAAGCAATTTGAAAATAACACAATAAGAGAAATTGCACAAGACAAAATGGAGAAAACCAAAATCTGATTAACATGGAATGGCCAAAGTGAGGACTACAAATAGGAGAGTATGAAAGTAACTCCTCCACAAAAGGTGGACAAGGCACACCAAGAATAGTTAGTAACTCCTCGATGAAAGGTGGTGACAAGGTGCTAAGATTAGAGAAGTAACTCCCATCAAGCGAGTTACTTATGACATTATTATGACACCTATGACACATCTATGACACACACCTCCACATAAGCTAGCCTATCCCACCAATATATGAAAACTCCATGTATGCACAAGAAATACAATTTCCCTAATTAATAAATAGGGAAAAATAAAAAACTACACTAATAGGACCATGTTGAATGAGTCAAAGTTATCTAATGGATAATAAAGAGAATCTATGGGTACTAAAATTTACACCTTGAACAGAGGAAAAATTAGAATCAATGGTGATAAGGCTCCATATGAATTATGGAATGGTAGAACTACTAGTGCTAAACATTTTAAGGTGTTTGGAAGTAAGTGTTATATCAAGAGAGATGAGGACTTAGGTAAGTTTGACTCAAGGTCTGATGAAGTTATTTTCTTGGGATATTCATCAGTTAGTGCTACCTATAAATGCCATAACAAGAGGTTGAAAAATATAGTGGAGAGCGCAAATGTGAAGGTTAATGAGATAAAGAAATCATACTCTCAGTCAAAGAATGATGAAGGAACAATAGAGATATATGAGTATGAAGAATAAATTAAGGAGAGAAATGTATCAAAATGTCCTTCTAATTAGATTCAAAAGGATCATCCTAAATCTTAGATCATTGGAAACAAGAGTACAAGTATATAAAGAAGAAGAAGAATGGTGATTAATGTTAATCAAGAGAATACTGCCTTGGCATCTAAATTAAAACCTAAAAACTATTTATAAGTAAGCAAATATAGGTTTTGGATAGACACCATGAATGAGGAGTTAAATCAAATTGAGAAGAATGAGACTTGGGAGTTAGTACCTAGGACTAAAGACAAAAATATCATTGGTACAAAATGGGTGTTCAGAAACAAGTTGAATGAGAATGGATATGTCATCAGAAACAAGGCTAGACTAGTATGCAAGGGATATACTCAAGTAAAAGGAGTGGAATTTGAGAAACCTTTGATATCATCTTTGGTGGAAACAATGAGAACATAACCAAGGCCTTTGTAGAGGTGATAAATTTAGAATTTGAAATGTCTATGCTTGGATAACTATCCTTCTTTATTGGACATCAAATTAGTCAATCTAAAAAAGGTATGTTCATTTCACATGTCAATTATATAAAAGAGATGTTAAATAAGTTTGAAATAGAATATTGTAAGACTATAAGTACACTTATAATTATAAGATGTAAGCTAAGCAAGGGGGATTAATCTTCAAGATTCAATTAAAAAATATAGATAAATTATTGGGAGTTTATTATATACTACTACCTCTAGACATGACATCATGCAAGTAGTATGTCTCGTGGGAAGATTTCAAGCAGATGTTAAAGAAATTCATCTAAAATCAACCAAGAGGGTACTTAGGTATCTCAAGGGAACTATAGAGTATGGATTGTGGTATCCAAGGAGAACAAAGTTTTATCTAGTAGCCTATATAGATATAAATTGGGTTGGGAGTCTAGATGATAGAAAGAACACTAGTGGAGGAGCCTTCTTCTTAGGTGAGTGCTTAGTCTTATGGATAAATAAGAAGAAACCATTAGTGGCCTTATCTACTTGTGAATCTGAGTACATTACAACAAATTTATGTTGCACTCAGGTGATATGGATGAGACAAACCTTAATAGACTACCAAGTGTGGTTTGATGGTCCTAATCCTATTTGTTATGATAATACTAGTGCCATAAGAGTTTTAAATAATAATGTCATGCATTCAAGAACCAATAAAATTCGTATAAAGTATCATTTTTTAAAATAATAGGTAAGTGAACAAAGTATTAAGCTTGAATTTATGTCTACTAAGGATCAGATTGTAGATATCTTGACTAAGCCTCTTCTAAAGGCTACTTTTGAACGTCTGAGATAGAAATTGGGTGTGATTTCTACTCATAGCAGTCACTAAGCAAGTCTAGTGTTTAGTGGGAGATAATTATAAGGTGTTTTAGCTCTAAGAATAGGAAATAAGTGAAAAATATGTGAGGTTAAAGGGGGAGTCATATTAGTTTTTCAAGAAGAAGATGTTTGAGGTATTCATTGAGATAAGGAGAACTTGTTGATATGATGTTTTATTTCTATTCTTTAATTTTTGTTGTGGGTAGTGGTTTGTCATTAATGTCAAAGGGGGAGATTGATTTATATGGGGGAGATGTATCTTAATGAGAGAATCATATTTTTTTTCTTGCCATCAATGAGTGATTACCATCAATGACAAAGGGGGAGACTATTGAGAATGTGTTCTAAGGTATGCATGGAGTTATCATTGATGTCATGAAAGTGTCATTAATGTCATTCTAAGTTATCTTTATTTTTATTTAGGTTGAGTTCATAAGCCATATACTTGAGAGACTTAGTGAGAAAGCATAGGCTTGGTAGCATGATGAGGAGAATAGTTTGAAGCTTATGAGAATAAGTTTAGTAGTCTATGAGCAAGGTATGAGGCTGTATGATATGGGTATGAGGTGTTGAGAGTAGTCCAAGAGGTTTTTAGATATGTTTAAGGTATAAGTGTGACTAGAAGTTTAAGGACTAATGAGGGTTAAAGTTTAATTTCCATGTTTATAGACCTCATGAGAGAATTATCAAAGGTGTGAAAGGTTATGCCAAGTGTGTTGACCAAGTATGAGGTCAAAGTTTGAAGGAGAAAGCATGACATGTGGTTTTAAGGTTTTTTGTGTGCATAGAATAAGGTATTATAGATTAGAGAAGGATTTTATTGTGTTCATTGGAATGTGAAAACTTTGCATGAGATCCTAATAAGTTCATGGAAGTTAGGGAATGTTCCTATCTCAAATTTTCTAGCATTGGTTTTGGAGTTGAGGGGTAATCCTTTATGAATGATTGCTAAGAATGGAAACTGGTTTTTAGTGCCTTAAAACCCTAACTATGACCTAATATGGAATATATTTTTGGAAATGGATTATAATGATTTTAATGACCTATTTTTTTAATTATATAATGTATAGGACTCTCCAAGATACCTCCAAGTGGCATTGGTTTGTCAGATGAGTGAGTGAAAGCTATAGGAAACCCCTTATTTCTTGGATTTTTGATGTAGTAGGTAGGGTTAAACAAGATAAAGCATGAAAATGATTTAAGGATGATGTTTAAAAATTTTATTTTGTGTCAATATAATTTTATGATCATGTTATATAGTTTAATTATGCTAAACCAGTCATGAAATTTGACCTATCACTAAAAAGGCCTAAAAAAGAAGATAGTAAGAAAACCAAGAAGAAGTGGGAATGAGATTAGGGATTTGTTGCATTGGATTAGGGATGGAAAAAATTGCATAGGGTATTTATTTAATACATGTAACACATATCATAATTATATATAATGTTTTTAAATGTGTGTGTATGGTATAAAATTGATCTCAAACTAACTTGTCTAACACAGTGAGGTCTATATACAATGAAGCCATGAAATTGGTCTATAAGATAAATATTGATATTTTAAATTATAATATATTTATTATTATTTTATATAAGGATTTTTAAGTATCATATAAAACTATTTTAAGTTCATTAAAGTTAATATAAACATGTTTGAAATCATTATTTCTATGACTATGTTTTGGAGCATTCAGGGAGTTTTTTGTGTGTTAATAAGATTGATGTTCCTGAGTCATTATACCTAGATTTGAAGAATAAAATTCACATTAAATTTTTATATATGTCTCTTAGGTAAATTTTAATTTATTTTTATCCATGTTAAACTCCTAAAAAGGTGTGAAAAGTAAAAGGTTATTGACTGGTTTTGAAACCTGTTTGCAGTGTTGATTGAGCATATAAAAGTGGCTAGTTTGAGGTCTTTTTCCATGTATGGTGAAATATAATGGAAATGGTGGTGAACCTAAGTTAATTTAGGTTATATAAATATTATTTTTTTATATTTTTATGTTTAAAATTTGAGTTTATACTTCAGATATTCAAAGTAGACTTTCTGGCAGTGAGAAGGCCTAGTTGTGAGTAGGCCTAATATCGTGGTTCAAGGAATAAAATAAGATAAATGGTATTTGGGGAAATAAGATGATATTATTAGGGATATAATTTAATTTTTTTTGAATTTTTTCATCTATTTATGGAGGTTCAATATGTTATAATATGTTTAAGGTGAAACATGTGCTTTGAGAAGGCTTCATTACATTAGGTCTCTATTAAGCCTAATGGTGGTTTTGGCACTTATGAGTGGTCACCACCATATGTAGTGGTTGTTTCACTTGTGAAAAATGTTTTTTGATATATTAAAAGGGTGATAAAAGTATGGAATTTTTTTTTCCAACCAAGGTGTGTGAAATCGAGAGTCAAGTATAAAAAGAAGGTCTAATAGACCTAATTGACTAGTGATAATATATTAAGGATATGAATGAATGAAATATAAGTTTGGAAACCATGTATAGGGATTGAATAAAATTATAGATGTGTTTTTAATATTTCATTAAGTTATAATAGTAATTATATAGATTATGATCAAGGTGACATGACCTAAATCTCTCAAGAAGAGGGCTAATTGAGCGAAGAGGCATAATATGTTGTTTGAGAGAGATAAAAGAGTGTGAAGAGAAAAATAAGGTGATAATAATTAGTTTAATGAGAAACAAGTGTCCAATTCTGATCAGATGTTCCAAGTAGTTGATTTGGTGATTATTTACTTAGGGGTTGGTGCCTCCTTACAATTTGGTGTTTGCTAAAGGCCTAGTTGAGTTGGTGATTGACTAGTGAGGGGTTGGTGCTCATTTTGAGGTTAGTGCCTCAATAAATATAATTAATTTATTATATGAATATATTACAAGATGTGTTTTAGTGGGTTTTATCCCCCATTATGGTTTCCCACATAGCTCTTGTGTTCATGTGTTATGTTTCTGCTTCATGCTCATATGAATGGTTGATTATGCATTGATATATCTATATATTAGTTTGAATTAGTAATGAATGGTATATGGATTTGAAAGAAAATTTTGTATACTGATTAATCCCCCATCTTAGTGGTTGTTCTTCCAACACTTATCTCTCTAGATTCCCATGTTGTCACTATCTACTCATATATGATGGGATGGTCATTTCCTAATGGGACTAGTGCTAGGGATCATTGGTCTATGGTTGGTGTGGAAAAATGCTTAGATGATTCTATCGCTCCCAAAATTATTACTATTTTTTGAGATGACACTTGAGATCACCATAGATACCAAAGTTTGGGAACTATGCTCTGGGGGAGTCATGTATCTTATATATACATTGTATTTTATTGTACTTATTAATGTTTTTTCCACAAAATATCATTATATCTGATACCTTAAGGGATACCTCCTTTATTTTTTTAGAAAATCCCCTAAAACCAAAAAAAAAAACCATTTCCCCCTTTGTATTACATAATTAAGAACTCTAGATGTAATTTACAGATTGCTTCATGGGTTTCATATCTTGTAAAGTAATTCACCTTCTAAAAATTAGAATTTGGACCTTGACACACATTTTTCAAGTTTAAAAACTTGAAGAACGCATGTTGAGGTCTAGATCCTACAAACCTTTCAAATAATGGAATCCAAAACTTGACATGCATTTTACAAGTTTACAAACTTTCAAAGTACACACCAAGCTCTAGATCCCACAAAGCTAAATTATCCCCCTTCTTATGGGATCTAGTGTAAATTGTAAATTACATATAGGGTTATTCCTTCTACCAAACATCTAAAATACAGGATTCAAAATTTTATGAGTAATTTACAAGTTGTAAAACTTGGAAAGTGAATCAAGGGTTTTGCCTTTTGCCATCCAAGCCATTTACCTTGGTAGACATTGGACCTAATTCAAACATATTCTAGTTCTACCACCAAATACCATTAATTCATTTATTACAAGGTCTTTATATATAAACTAATCCATTTGGGCAATTATTTATCATTTATTTAATAACTGTGTGTTTTGAGATTTGACGACCTGCGTCATGCCATAAACCCTCAACCCACATGTAATCAAGTACCTTTAGGTCAAATCTATGACTAAAAAGTTCAAAGCCACATAATTTTCACCCATAAACAATATTCCCCTTATGTTTTTCATGATTTTTTGAAGTAATTTGAAGCTTTTGTTTCAAAAATTATTTTCATTTTCATGAAAGGTTTTCAAGTACTTTCCACAGGGTTATTGCTATTATTGTGGCATCTTTTATGGTTTTTTTGGGTAAGAATTATTAAAGGATTATTATCTATGAGTTTGTGTGTTTTTTTCCAAAGTTGCAGTCTAGGGTTATTCTAGGGTTTTGTTTTCCAAAGCATTCATCACTAAAAGCCCTTAGTTTTTTTCCTAAATTTCATAATCAAAATCTAAGTTTTTGTTGAGCCAAGTGAATATTCTATAACCATATCCCACTTTAAAAACTAGTGAATATTACCTATACATACATACAAGGTCCCCATAGACATTATAATTGTCTCAAACACCTTAGATCCTGATGGGTTTTACCATTGTCTAAAGTACCTTCTATCCCCACAACATTCCAAGTCTTCACAGAAAGTGGACCTATTTCAAACATCTCCCATCCCCATAGGAATACACATTACTCAAGACACCGTAAATTTTCATTAGAAATACATCTTGCCTAGAACACATTATAGATCTATGGAATTTTCACCTACTCTAAGCACCTTATAGTTCCACCACAACTTTCAACTGCTTAGGACACCTTCCATTTCTACTATAGATTATAATTGCTTTAAACACCTGTAAACTCTACCAACTTTCATAATTGGTTTCTTACAAGTAATAGTTCCAATTTTCATGTCTCCAAAGGAAATGAAGTTTAAATCCAAAGGCCCTAAAATGAATCATAGTTTATATTCTAATATAATGAAAATAATAGATACTGATTTAGGTCATATTAACCTAGGAGACTTTTGGGCTCAGATAGGTGCAAAGTTTAAGAATGACTAGATCTAGATATTTATGAATCTATCTTATCATAACCTAAATCCTTCCCATTGTTAGTTCAAATCCTTGAGTTGGTGCTCACATTGACCAAAATTATGATCCTAATAGAAGAGAGGTCTTCAATAACATAGGAGAACAGATTCTAAATCTGGACCCTAATTTCATAAATTCAATGTTTGAAATCCTAGAATTTAAGAGCTATCTTGATGTAACCCCACATACATCCACATAATTATTTGAGGATAAAAGAGATGGTTGTTATAAGATGATAAAAAAATAGTGGCTCAAGTCCCCTAAGACTTCATTTATTAGACTACCAAAGACCATGTATAGGCCCAATTTCATTGACGAGGTGGGAGATATCATTATATTATTATATAGAGTCATTAGCAATCCTAATTCCAAGTGTTTTCAAGAGTGAATCTACTAATATATCTGGGTCATCTAAGAAAATAAATAATGCATTCATTGGGCCTAGATTAGAAGTGATTCCATCCACAAGTAATTGTTGGAGGTGAAAATAATTGGCAAGTTTTATATGACCTCCTACATTGTATATATTCTGGTCAAAGGGAGATTATTCCCAAGCCTTAACATAATTCCTAAATGAATAAGTAGAGTATATAATTACTATCCTAAACTCACATTAGAGGCTAATAGATAAAATTTTATAAGAGTAAATGATGATTTCATCTATTGTATCAGTACCATGTCAGATAAAGAACTTGGGAGGATAAGGTTCTCACCAACAGGAGTGGAAGAGATCAAAAAATGGGGCTCCTATTTCATTCAGTTCCCCAAATTTTCTTACATTAGGGTAGCAGGTTTTAGTGGTTACCCTTATACACTTCCTCAATATGTTAGTGACTAATTAGGTAGGTCGTAGAGACCCACAAGCTCCTTTCTAATAGGCACAAGGTTGGGATACATTTTACAATTTATATTAGCTGATACACATGCCAATCCCTCCTTAAGGCCAAATGTGATGAAGCTAAAATGTGATAAATGACACTTAAGAATTTAGAGTCAAGGATATTTATTGGTGTAAATAGAAATATCACCAGTGCACTAGCACTTGTAACATATGCTTATGTACCATATTATGAGGATTATTGGGAGGATTGTAAAAATAAAGAAAGGGTCATAATGAGTGATTATTTTGGAATGACACTATATCAAATAAAATATTATGATCTAACATCAGTTCTAGATGACTTGGTAGATGATGATGCTGTAGTGGACCCAATCTATTATACACAAGTCATAACACAACCCATTCCACAAGTAAGGTAGTCCACTCTAGAATCCTTTTCTCTATTTGACTAAACAACCCAGGTGATTAATAAAAAAATAAACTAGTTGTGGAGTAAGGGAGTTCAGGTAATAATATAAATAATAGTGGTTAGAGAGAAGGTTTTAAGGCATAATGTAGAGGGATTACTCTATAAAAATAGGGTCCAGGTGAAACATTAGAAGAGATAGAGAAGAATAAGAAGACTAAGGCTAGGAAAGGAGAATCAAATAAGGATGAGGCAGATATAGAACAACCAATTGACCTTTCATCTAAGGACATAGTAGTGGGAGGAGATTACATATATTTAATCCCCATATCTATAATAGTTATAACCCCCATGTATATTGTTATCCCTCCTCCTACCTACATTTCTCCAAAGGTTTCAACACCTCCACCTCTTGTCTCTACTCCTTCAACATCTCAAGTTTCCATTTCACCTCCACCTTCTACTCCACATTTTATCTTTGTTCCCCCTACACCTATAGTTTCCACTTCACCTATAATTATAATTTCATTTCCTACCATAATAAGCTAAATGCAAGTGAGTCAAGTGGACACTTAAGGTTCCCCGTTAGTGGATTCTCAAGTTCCCACTTCCCTTTCCCTTCTTCCAATTTCACCTTCACCTTTCATTACACTCCCTCTTTCCATTCCATTTATAATCCCCTCCCTCTAATAATAATTAAATTCTAACACCACTTAGAAGTACAAAGCCATGAACTTAGTCATCTCGACTTCAGTCATGTAGGCTAACCCAACTCCTAAGGTAAGTATAGTTTCACTTTCATCCCCACTCACTTTTCTTACATCACCAACCCTAAGTGGTCCGACACATCTCATTGATTTATTTAATGTTTTGGCTTCCACTCTCCCACCTATCCTAAATTCATAATCCCTATGTCTATCCCATCTTCCCCACCTCCAATAGACATAGTTGTTCCATCTATCTCCACCTCTTCCACTTTCACTTTTTACACATTGCCTTTAGTTGAGATTAGAGAGACCCAAGTCCTTGATGTGAATATAAATTATCAATCTATTGATGGGATTAAAGTTTCATAAGAAGCTTTTGATCAATCAATAACAACATCTACATAAAAGTATATAATGGTCACATTATCTACCTGTGTAAAAACATCAACTAATGATTCTTTGGTAATGGCGTCTAAGCAACCAGATGCTACCCCTAGTTGGCTAGCAAAGCTAGTAGGAAAGAAGAGAAAATAAATGATTGACCCCAACACACTAGACTTTGGTCTATAAAAGGTTAATAAAAAGTCTAAACCTACCCCTTAGAACTTCTCTAAGATATTCAATGATGAAAAAGGGGAGAGATATGTTGAAATTATAGTACACCCATTAGAAAAATCAAAGGAAAATCTTGTGGTGGGGGATTATCAAATTTATAAGATCCACCTTGGATAACCGATAAGAGAGGGGTTAAAACATGATGTGTAATCTAGAATCAACTCCCTCTTTGAAAGAATTGATCATGATAAGGCTGAAAAGGATGAATTAAAGAGAAAAGTGGATCAACTTACAATAATATTGAATCAGTTCATAAAGCCTAGTGAATCATCACAACAACCACAATCAACGTAGTGAGTCAATTAGATTATGGATCAAGATTTTATTGATTCAATTTGAGAGATGGTTCATATGGGAAAGGATATGAAATAGTGGTAAGAGGAACTCATCTCTAAGGGAAATAAGGTTATTTCCATAATAATGGACCAATATGAAATAATCAGAGAGAGGAAGAATATACTAAAAGAACAAGTTAATAAGTATGAAGGAGAGTTTCAAAATTTGAATTTATATTATTTGAAATTGATAGTTGTAGGTTTAATTTATGTAGACATTATCATTACTAATAATATACTAAAGAATGATGCCAATCATGATGAGTTACATAGATCAACTCAGTTTTGAATAAGGATACTAAATCTGTTCACCAGCTAAGGTGGCACATGATAAAACTATTGACATATTTTATGACATTGAAGGAATGATGAATATGATGCATGTAAACCAACATATGTTGTAGATAATCTCTTAAAGGTAGAGGAGGTCCAAAATAAGTTAAAATAGGTAGTTGAGAAATAATTTTCAAAGGATACAGTCTTCACCCTGAGTTTTATTCATATATTTATCAGGTATGAAAATGCATTGGAAAAAATAAAGATGGAAATATAGGGGATCAAGACTTTTAAAAGAGAATTGTTTGATATTTAGGATGATTGTGCAACCTCTCACCTTTACTCCTATGGAATAGATGAATAATGAATATAAGAAGTTTTCAAGGCCTTTGATGCATATGTTGAAAAACTATAGGCTGAGAAAGATAAGAAGGATAAAGAAATTATGAATATTGATTAATCTTTCTATTGAAATATTTTCATATGTTCTGTTTCACATTTAAAAAACATTGTAAGTTATTATTTTGAAGGAACAAATATTTTTTATAACTCTTTTTGAGAAAATGAAACTTGTATTTTACACTTTATATCTTGATAATGTGAAAGTTGTGAAAAACACAACTGCAAATTACACTTTCAATTTTGACAAGTTAAAATTACTAAAAAGTGTAAAAGCATGAATTATAAATTACAAGTTCCATTTTGACAAAGTGATTGACTTAAAATGTTGTAAAATTCTAACTTGTGTTTTATAAGTTAGGGTTTTTCAAAAGTAACTTGTGTTCTATCTTGGGCACCACCAATTTTGCATGAGTTATTTTCAGCTACATGAAGAAGAAAGGGCATTGTATGAAGATTTTCAAGTTCAATCCATGATATTTCAAGCAAATTATTAATGCTATCTCTTTCATTCTATTTTACAAACTATTCTACAAGTGAAAGATGCCAAAAATAAAAGACCTCACTTCTTTTACGTGGATTTCTAGATCTACATGGTTTATCTTACTAGGCATTCAAGTTTTGATAATTAAATTTATTCTATGGGATAATTTTTTATAAAAATGGGTAGACCTCATGGTCCAATGTATATTTTTTCTATTAGAGGATATAATTTCTACAAGATGTAACCTTTGGAACAAAGATAAATTGAAGATTTGACTTTCTTGTATGAGAGATCTTTGTGTATGCCAATTATTTGATTATTTGTGGAAGTTTTGTTTTTTTTTTCAATAAAAATAAATTAATTTATGGTATATTTACCCTTTTAAAAATATTGTTTGATTAAAATAAATAATCTTTTTCCCTTCTATGAAAATAACTAAATATTGCCTCGAGTTTCCCATTTGTATGAGTTTGTGTCGAACCAATTTCAATATAATTCTTTGTTCCATTGTGTTTATCAAGAAAGAATTAAGACCCACTAAAATATTTGGTGAAATCACCATTTTAGTTTCATAAATTTTAATTCTTTACCCTTTTCCAGGTCAGAATTTAGTTTTTGAAAGAGAACACTAAAAAGAGCAAACTTTCTATAGAACTGGTATCTTATCACTTGTATCAAATTTAGTGAAAGGAAGTTAGCCTTATACAAAGGTTAAACTCAATTTTCCAAATTCCCATGGCTCTAAGGTTTTCCCATTATATCATTGGGTGTTGCATAGTGAGCTATTCAACATCAAAGAATGAGTGTAAAACCTATGTGATAATAATTTTTGGCATACCCAATGGGACATAAAAAGCATAAATAAATTGGTTCTATTTTTGGTCAAAGTTGTAAATGCTTCAAATGCATTTCAAAGGTACATGATGACTCTACTAGTTTACAATTTTAGGATTTCAAAGGTTACACATGTCAAGCTAACAAATAAGATCAACTACAGAAGGTAAGAAAGCTGATTTTTTAGAATTGTCATTTCCACTTAAAAAGAGATTAAAATAAGATGTACCTTGTTATAGGATATACATGACAAATTTATTTGCATCCCATGTAATTAATCCTAATCTTATCAATTTATTAATCTTATAATGGCCAAAATTTTTGTAGCCTTCAATGGGGCTAACCCTCTCTAGTTGGCCCAATATGATGATATACCAACCTCAGCCTTAAAAATTCTACCATATTTCATTGGAAAAACTTCCACTACTCCTATGGAGCACATATAAGATATTACCAATCTATGTACAATCCACAACGTGGTATAAGACAATGTTTCAATTAGACTCCTAGTCTCGTCTTTCAAGGGTAAATCCTTACAATGGTATAGAGGTATTATTACCAACTTTATTAGAGTTTGGGATGATTTAGGCACCACACTATGTGTTCAATTTGAAGATAAGAGTGATCACCTTTCCTTGGTTGAATAGTTGATCACCATTCAATGGGCTCCTCATGAGCTCATGATTGATTTTAATTTCTATTTCTAGAAGACATGGAATAGGATTTTAGCACTTATCAAGGCAAATACAAATAATACTTTACTATATTACTTGAGAGACCTAAATAGTGATATAGCTATTATGATTTAGTTTATGGGTGGCACCACACTCCTTGATGCTTATGAAATTGTAATAAGGGTAGAGAATTATTTATTCCAACTCGTAAAAATTGCCTCAAGATCACTGATGCCTTTATTTCTAAAAATAGCTCCTACACGACCTGCAATTACTCCAATTCTTACTACAACTAAGGCACTGGATTTAACCCCCACTCCTACTAATGAGCTATATGAGGCTAAATCAATGCTAAAGTGTTTTGGCAATGAGTTACTAGAAATGAAGAGGTAAAAATCTTAGAATTATAAACCTTATCAATAGGATAACCCAAATAAACCACCCAATAGGCACCATATCAAGGAGATAAACAAAAATACTAGGGAAATCAACAGCTGCAAAGTTAAAATGCACAACCAAAATCCCCAAATGTCCATACCTTACCAACACTAAATATTTCCAAAGCCATTATAACTGTTCAAAATAAATTTTATTCAGGACTATGAGGGTGTTATCCTTGTTCACAACCACATAATCATAATACTTATCCCAATGGTGTCATCAGTCAAGATTTGATGGTGCCAAACATGACAAGTACATAGGGACAACAAGAAAAATCCAATTCTCAACAAGAAGACACACAAGAGCCTACTCAAAGAGAGGCTACTCTTCTGAATTGACAAGAGGAGGAATTTTGTGGGGTAAATCAAGAGGAGGTATTTTTCAATAATGGAGGTCTAGTGGTAACCAATACACATTTAAATAAAAGAACAATCGAGAGTGATCAACCCCTCAAGATGGAATAATCTTTAGATTCCAAAGTTATACTAGAACCTACAAAGAACAACACAATACAAAGGCCACCCTTTGTACCCATTAACTAGCCCAAAATGAAAGTGCCTATTCCAAATCTTACGAAAGAAGATATAGATCTAGTAAAGACACATGAAAAATATGGTAGTACCCATTTTAACAACATTAAGAAAATGAAAAAGACTAATGTAAATATTAATATGTAGGATGTGCTATCTATATTGGCACAAAGAGATTTTCTACAAGAGTCCTTGAAGAATTTCTAAATAGAAGATAAGGCTCCAACTAAGGGGCCTAATACTACAATTAATCTATGTGTAGACACCAAAAATCCACACATTATGAGTCCAAAGGTCATAATCCTCTTAGGACCCCCTTGGGAGCATCCACATTCTTACCCCTAACTAAACCCAACTCATAGTTAGTTTGACCTAACTAACCTAGCCTAGCCACATTTTTACCTTCAATCACGACTGACGATAGTCAGATTGATTGGCATCGGTCACCTTGATTGATGAAAATTAGGTTGTACCACTCATACTTTAATCATGCAAGCCATATATAAACCACCATGTTAATTTCATAAATATAGCTTGTCTAAATATTGTTGTGAGACTTTGCATGAATAATTTATATTTAGATGGCCTAGTTACACATTCACTTCCACCTCTTGCTTGTGCCTATAAGAGAGAGAGGCCTAGGAGGCCAAATCCATCTATAATTGTTATAAAGAGATTTGTGTATCCATAATCTATTTTTGTAGGTCAATCTTCTTCAAGTGATTTAGCAATCTATCAGCCATACCAAGGAGTTAGATTGCCATCATCTCTCCATCGAGTTCTCCAAATGCCATTACTTTATCGAAATCACATCTAACTTCTATAATGAGAAATCTTTCTCAACCATCCATCCAATCAACTTCTGGTAAAACAAGTATCTATTTTCTAGTATTCACTTATTATATTTTCATTTCAAGATTAGTCTATCCCTTACTCACCCTTCAAAACTTACCTTATAAATCCCATAATCTAAAATACTAACTCAATTTCACTAATAGGCAATTAATGATGGTTACTTAATTGGTGACAATTGGACAACTGGTGATGGTTCTTCAAACTGATGATGATAACCTTGACCACTGATAGTTCACTTTTAGGAAAATTTATAGCAAGCTCCTTTAACCTACCTATACCCAACCAAATCTCATTTTCTATGTCCCTATTTGTTCACAGACCCCTACCTAATTTTTTGGAATATACCTCAACTATTTAGCTTAGGTATTGACCTATTTTTTTCTATATTTAATGTGCTAACATATCTTTATTTAATAATCACTTCTTGTATAATTAGTTTTACTAATATTTTTTAATTGATGAAAGTACTATCTACTCTATTTTATAAACTTAATTATTTAAAACATGTGGATTGACAACCCCTAAGGAAGCTCTAAATTTTGGGATCTAGCTATCGCTAGGAAATCCACCCAATTATCTATCTAACAAACAAGTTTACTTTAGTGTTTTCTTATCTACAGGTCTTCCTCCCAAGCCAAAGAGGATCTCTTCACAATATTATAATTCAACATGTGCACACAAAAAAGGTATTTTAACCACACCTGTATTGAGTTTCTTTTCTCTCTTCCCTAGAACTTAAAGTTAAAATTTACATGAAACATTCTAGCACACCCATTGGGACCTAGAGTATTTACTCACATTTTTATTTGCATTTATAAGCTCTTCTCTCTATCTATGCTCATAATTGAAATTGAAATTGATTTTAGGATTAAAAAAAACTACATCCATTGAATTATTTTAACATTAGTTCACTTTGAATTAAATCACATTAATCTTATTGTAGCACCACTTTTATTTCACACACTAGCCAAACCACTCTCATCAATCAAACATCAAAAAAATTTGAGAGAAGGCTCGACTGGGATTTCATCACCTAGTGGTCACCTTACCCTTTCTCAACAATCCTACTTGGAGGTTATTACCAAGGGGAGAACCAACTCAGCTCTCTAGTTGAGTATAAACTCTGGATATAAATATATATTGGCTAAGCACGTGACACCCTTATCATTGGAAGGCTATGAAGTGAGGGGGTAAGGCCCAATACCAAGCCACATATTGATTCTAATAAATATTATTTTGAGTACCTAAACAACCCAAAACCATCTATAGACTGATTCTATAGTACCTAATCTATAAGCCAACTTTTATCACACACTCTCATAAACTTATACATAAGCCAAAAGGGAGATTAAAACAAACCTTTAGGTTTAACATACTTTATAGTGTGTGTCTTTTTTGACTTGATCATTTTCTTGTATTCTACCTATTTGAGTGGTGAGTTTATTCTTGTTTTCTCTCCCCCTTTCTTGTATGGTTCTCACTTGCCAATAATGAAGATACCTAGTAGAGTAGAATCCGACACTCAAATCAACTTCTTCTACCTCCTCATCTATGGATTACATCTCCAAAGTAGAAGACTCACCTCATCTATTAGGAATCCATAATTTTATTCAGGTATTTTCCAAAGGATACATGAAATTTACCTCTTTTTTAGACAATAATCCAATTTCCATTCAACACTACCTTAACACCTCCCCTCACCATGCCCCAATTCTAATTGCACCTCAAGATCCTCCTTATGGCATGATATCCCACCTTATGAGGGGTAACCTTATTACCATGGTCACCACCCAACCTTCAAATACCCATTCATATTCATATACTAACCCCTTTGATGCCATAATTGAAAACCAACCTACCCAACCAACTGCTACCCTTACACTTTCTACCCCTACCAATGACTCCTCTACCTTATGGACAATCCAACCATTAACCCATCACAATCCACTTATTTCTATAGCACCTAAAATAAACACTACCAAACTTCAATATATCAATCCCAACCCATTGGTCGATACCACTTTATCGATCTTAGGGGTACTTATCCCTTATATTTCACTTCTTATTAGCACAAAGGTCACTACCTCCCCTCTTTTTACCAACCCAACTACCATTCATGCCCAATCCAAAATAATTCCTCTATAGGTACCCATTTCACCCAATATAGGATACATCCCTAACCCACAAGGGTATTTACCCACTACCCAACCACCATCACCCACCTACCATACTCAAACTATAACATCCACATTCCAATATGTGATAGCCTCTCACTAACCAAATAATTACCAATATGTTACCTAGCTTCAACCATAGTATCCACCTTACAACCCTCTTGATCCAACACCTCAAACTGACCTAATGAAGATGCTCATGATAAGATGATGAACCTCGAGTCATCCATTTTAGGGGCTCATAACATCCTATCATATGATCGGATTTATAATGAACCTATTCATCCCTCTGTCTCTATTAGACCTTACCCTCCTTAATGGGAGCTTCCAAAATTTACCAAATTTTAGAGTAAGGAGGACCCCCAATAACAACTTAGGGCTTTTAGTAATACATGTTACATGAATACTTATGATGATGTCCTTCTCTAAACCTTCCCCATGTCTTTATTCAGCCTAATACTTGACTAATATAGTGCCTTTACCAAACATTCAATCTTTTTTTCACCCAACTAGCTTAGGTCTTCTTGGATCACTTTTCCATTAATAGTTCCAAGAAGGTCTCTATCACTAATCTCTATTCTATCAAAAAATTTGATGATGATTCTATTTTTGATTTTTTTTCTTGTTAGAGAAGCTTAATTAATCAAATTTCACTTTTTTTGGCTTAACCTGAACTTATCGAGATTTTCACTTGAGCTTACGCCAAACGTATATCTTCTACACTACATGTCCAAAGATTCAAAAATTTTAATGAAGCCTTTACCATGGTGTGCAAGCTAGGAAATTAGGCCATAGATGAGGGAAAATTGAAGTTATGAAACAAAAAATCTACCTTCCAAACCAATGAAACCTCTTCCACTAAACTAGGCAACCAAGCCAACATTGAAACTAAGAGCAAGAGAACTAAAAATGTAGTTATCCTTAAAAATGCCCCTCTACCAAATGTCAATCAATAAAATTCTCCCATTACCTTAAACCAAAACACAAATAATCCAAACCAAAGCAAAAAAAAATATTTCACTCCACTTGGAGAATGTTATGCCTCAGTTCTAGAGAAAATACTAAAATCTAACCTCATATAGCTTCCCCCATCAAACCTCCTCAATAGTTTGATTTTTCTCATCTAACACCTATTTAGTATAGTGAGAATGACCCTTGTGATTTTCATCAGGTAATTGTACATGATGTTATTTGATGTAATACTTTCAAGAATGTTTTTCAAAGCCTTATCAACAAGGGGGAACTCATGTTAGATAATCCTAATGCCCCTCAAAATCAAGCTCTTGATATCTTTAGGAATCCTTTTCCAAACCATGCCCCTATCAAAATTGAGGACACACAAGTTAAATGTTCTCATGATTCCTATATGGTTAATATTATCCTTAATACACTTATCAATAGGGAACCTACCATCCAACCTACCTGCTTCTCCCTCACTTCACCCACCTAGGTGGTGGAGTCACCTTCCCTTATTTGGAAGACCCAAACTAAGGAGGTTCATTTTTATTTATATTCAATCATAGAGGCTTTAGAATCATAAAACACCCTTTAAAATAACTTATCCAAACAAACAACCATTCCCAATTAACCATCTCCCCTAACCATAGGACAAACCATAATTACAAACATCATGCCTAGGGGAGCAATTTTTTCACAAACACCCCTCATAGAATAGCCACCTAATCCAAAATTACATCACTTGCTTAAGGAAACAGATGATGTTACCAACCCTCATCCTCAGCCCATAGGTGTATCCTTGACACCCACTACCCAAGAGGCCAGACCAATATACAAACCTTTTTCTAAACTAGTTCAAAAGTTAGGTATGGTCATAAAACCAGACATGGATCAAACCAATTTATGGCAATAGTTAGGGATTCCTTACATCAACAAATCCAAACCTTATAACATGTCTTTAACCAACCAACCCATTATTTTTACACCACCTCTTAACCCAATTAGAACTTCTACCAACCCCTCACCTTCTCAGTCAACTAGAATAACCACCTCTCCAACAACTGCACCACCAACTAAACCTTCCAAAACTCTTGGTGCCTTCCCTACGTAAAGCTTGGTTCACCCATCCTTGAAAGTGTAATTAACCCCATCAAAGCCTATAACTAAGCCTCAAACCTAACTAGCCAAAGGGATGAAACCATTAAAAAAATACATGACTAAGATTATACCCCCTCTACCTTGCCCACTATCTTAGGGCCTCACCCCTCAACTTTGCCTAAAAAGAAAGCTCCTTTTAACATATATCATCTACCACCATTGGTTACACTAGCCCATATACTATCTAATGCATTGATCCTTCCCAGATTAAAAATAGCTAGACTATCAAATTTGAACACCCCAACAACCAACATACCCAAACCAAAACCATTGACTAAAAACACCACCTTACCCAAACCCTCTCTCACCAAACCCATTGTTACCAACATGACCATCTTCCCAACCAAAACCATAACTTTTAGACCTTCCCCACCTCTATTAGAATCCTATATGACTATTATTAAAATATTATTATAGACCTCTTACCTCACATTACCTCCTATCAAACATTTTGATCATCTTGGTTTGAAGCTAGCTTGGTACAATGATCATCAAATTTATTCTTATCACAAGACACCCATGCATGACACAAAGAATTTCAAAGCTCTCTAGGCCATTATCCATCAGATCTATGATGAGGATGATCTTTTATTAGATGAAATTTCATCTACTCCTCTGTAAATGCATCCAATGACCATTTGCCAAGACATTCCTAATCCTCCATTCTCACCTCAGAGTGATAGAGAATATACCCAACCCCCTATCACATCTTTCCACTCTATCCATAACATTTATGTGATCACATGATCATAACAAAAAGATAAAGGGAAGGCCAAAGTGTCTATTCCATGGACACACCCCTCAACTCATCCTAAACCAAACCTAATTCAAACCTCTACATCCTTAGCAAAAACCCAAAGTTACCATCTTAAGCATCTCTGAGGCTAACCCCTTTGAATCCATCAAGAGGGTCATTCTTAATAAACTTCACTAAACTCAAACTAAGATGAGCCTCTATGAGCTCATTTATACCTCACCCACCATCTTTAGGCCATAATAGAGGTTATTTAAGCTATTGAGGTCAGACCAAGAGATTCCTAACCTATAGAAGCCTTTGTAGGTGATATCTAACTCTCCACCCTTGTTACTTTCAAGGACACAAAGATTCCTTCTATCCACCTTGAGGATCTAGATCCTCCTCTCTTTATTATTGCCCACATCAACCAAACCCACATCAAGTGGGTTATGATCGATGGGGGAGCTAGTATCAACATCATCTCTTCCCATGCCTATAACCAACTCAAATTATCAGACAATGTCATGTCCCAAACTTCAACTATGCTTCTATCCTTTAATGATAATATGAAAACTACCTTGGGAACTATTATCCTCCATATTTAGCTCAAACCATGCACACTCACTAAAATTTTTTGTGGTCCAAGGTGAATTTTAGTATAATGTTCTATTAGGGAGACCTTGGATCCATGCTATGAGTTTCATACCTTCTACCCTCCACCATTATGTCAAATTCAAGCGTGAAGGTTAGGTTATTACCATACAAGCTAATCCAAGCAATTTTTAGCATAAAACATGACCTATTGACCTAATAACATCCTCTTACCTCTAATAAAACCACCCCAAGCATCTATCACAAAGTCTTCAACCACAAAAAATAAAGCCATTGCTTCCCCTTCCACAAAGGTATCTACTAGTTCATCTATTCCTACAGACTAAATACTCAACACTGATCCCTTGGAATTTACCTTCTAATGCGTTACCCTTGGAGAATACCATATCCTTACCCTTGATGCTTTCCCTACTCCCTAAGAGTATGGGAAACCTAACCACCAACTAGGTTATGACCCCAAAATTATAGCTATTACTCCCTTAGGGACTCTAAGCTGTCAAACCCATTTTATCTATGAGGGAATTGACAAGATGCTCGATGTTTCCATGACCCCCTCTTCCCAACAACTATTCACATCTACATTATATTACTTAGACAAATAGGACTTTACCAAAATATACCTTCATAGGTGTGCCTAGAAAGGATTTGGCTTAGGATGATATAAGCATAGACCACACACATTGATATCAATTGAGACCTAAAAACCTCATGAGAAGCATGACCTTAGCTTCATTATACCCAATAATAAGAAAGCCATGAAACCTGCTGCTACCATCATCAAACAAGAGACCCTTTCCTCATCAGCACCCCCTCTACCTGAGCATGAGGATGAGGACATTATCTCACCTAATTTTTTTCATCAACATGATTACCCTCACCCCCCTAACTTATCAAAAGGAAGGGATGTCAGTATCCATCCATTTAATCTATCCTAAATTGGTAGGAGAAGACTCTCCTACCATTAACACTGTCTAATACTAAGATGATGATTCTATTCTCACCTAACTTGGAACACCTAAATCCTCCATCGACAAATACTTACCTCTAGATAACTCAATCATGTTAAATGAATCCACCATGGATATTGACATAGGCACTTTGGGCAACCCTTATATTGTAAAAATGGGCCAATCTCTCACCCTAGCGGAACTTCAAGACTTCTCTACCTTCTTCTAGAACTATAGCATTGTATTCACCTAGTGATATGTTGATATGCATGGTATTGACCTAACCACTACCACTCAAAACATTGTAACCAATCATGACACCAAGCCTATCAGACAAGAACTTTGATGAATGTATCCTCACATAACCCTTCTTGTCAAGGAAGAACTTAAATGCCTCCTCTCTATCAACTTCATTCATCATATTGATTATCCCTAGTGGGTTTTAAACATCATGCCTATCACTAAATACATAGGGGGACTACATATCTATGTATACTTTTGTGACCTCAAAATCACCTACCTAAAGGATGACTTTCCTCTACCTAGTATTGACCAACTTGTTGATATTATAGTAGGCCACAAGATGTTATCTCTCATGGATGGATTCTCAGGTTATAATCAAATTTTTATTTCCCCTCAAGATCAATAGAAAATACCTTTATCACACCATGGGGGACTTTCTATTATAGGTCCATGCCCTTTAGTCTTAAGAACGTTGGTGCAACCTACCAATGTGCTATGACCTACATCTTCCATGATCTTATCCACAAAATCATCAAGGACTATGTGGATGACCTCTTTAGGAAATCCAAGCTTTGTAAGGACCACTTAGCCATTCTCAAGATTATCTTTGAGAGACTTATTCGTTACCATGTTCACCTCAATCCCAAGAAATGTATTTTTGGGGTCTTTTCAGGGAAACTCCTTGGATTCATCATTTCTCTTCAGGGAATGAAGGTTGATCCAACCAAGATCAAAGCCATCCTTGAGATGCTACCTCTGACCAATCTTAATCAACTCTATAGTTTGTAGGGGAAGCTATAATCCATTTGTCACTTCATTTCTTAGCTCTCAAATCAATGTTAACCCTTCCATCACCTCTTGAAAAAGGATATTTATTTCAAGTGGAATGTCGATTGTCAAAAGGCCTTTGATTCAATCAAAGAGTACCTTATATTTCAACCTATCCTCACACCCCCTAAGAATGACCAACCTTTTTAACTTTATATCTATGCCATTGTCCATTCCCTAGGGGTAATGCTTTCCCATTAAGATGAGCAATAGAAAGAGCAATCCATTACGTAAGCCACACCCTTGTAGACTACGAAACTTGATATACACATATTGAGAAATTATGCCTAGCCCTAGTCTTCATGGCCACTAAGCTTCACCATTATCTTCTTAACCAATTTTTTTTTGTCATAACCAATACCAACCCACTCAAGTATATGCACTCTAAGCCATACCAAAACCAACATATGGCCAAGTGGCTCATTAGTTTATCTGAGTTTGACCTTGAGTTCCTACAACAAAAGTCAATTAAGGGTGAAGTCATTGATGACCAACTGGTTGATATACCTTTACCAAGTAACCAACCTCCTTCTCTCAAATTTCTTGATGAGTCCATCGCAAACCTATCCCAAGAAGACTTCACCAATCATGTAACCATGTTTTTTGATGGTTCTAAATGTCAGCATGGTGGGGGAGCTAGTGTCATCCTTATCCCCCTTATCAGTTAACCACTTCCTTTATCTTTTAAACATGATTTTGAATGTACAAATAATGTCACTAAATATGAAGCCCTATTAATAGGTCTCCAAACCATGCTAACCTTGGGATTTAGAATAATTAACATCTTTGGTGACTCCCAACTTATGGTCAATCAAGTCAATGGCATCTACCAGTGTAAGAATGACATTTTGTAACTATATAGATAATTAGTCACAAAACTCTTAATATCATTTGAACATTACCATATTCAAACCACCCCATGATCTACCAACAAGTTTTTTGACACCATGGCTTCTCTTGCTTCCTAGATCCCATTAGCACTATCAAAATTTAAGCTATCAATCATTGTCTATCACCTCACTAAACCTTCTTATGTCAAGTCAGACACTCCAACCATATTTAATGTGGAGGAGATCCAGCCTGACCTTTGGTATCAACAAACCTTCAACTACCTAAAACTTAGCATAATTTCATCTAACCTCTCTAGGAATGCCTGTCAAACATTTATTCAAAGCACCTCTTGTTACACTATTATAGGAGGGATCCTCTATAAACATAGTTTTGATGGCCTCCTATTCTATTGCCTCCATAGATGCCATCAAATAAATGCATGATGATATCTATGGGGGTCACTTTAGTGGACTCGCTATGGCTAAGTTCATCCTCTTCCTAGACTATTACTAGCCTACCCTTAACCAAAACTATTTTGATTATGTGAAAAAGTGGGTCAAGTGTCAATAACACACTAATTTGCATCACACACCCAAATATAGCCTTAAAGTTTCCACTAACTTCTAGCCTTTTTCATAGTGGGGTCTAGAACTTATTAGTTAAATTAAACCCCAGTCTTCATAATGACATCAATCTATCATCACCACAACTAAATATTTCAAAAAATGGGTAGAGACTCTTCTTCTTGTCTCAATGAAAGATGAAAACATTATCGAATTTATCACCCATCATATCATCTTATACTTTGGTGTTCCTCATAAGATCATAATCGATAATGGCAAATCCTTCAAAAATAAAAAAGTTTAAGGCCTTTGTGATGTATTTGGTATAATTTTTTTTTCATGATCCTATCATCTTCAAACAAATGAACAAGTAGAGGCCTCTAAAAAAACCCTTAACAAAATTCTTACCAAAATGGTCAATGCCTTAGGTCAAGATTAGCACATGCACATCCCTTTTACCTTATGGGCATATTATACTAGCATCTGAACCCCTACAGGTGCTAAAGTTTTTTCCCTCATGTTTGGAGTTGAATCTGTGTTTCCTCTCGAGGTCTAAATACCCTTTCTTTGCATATATTTGTGTAACTTTATTTCAGAAGATGATTACCATCAAGAACATTTATCCCAACTTGAGCTAATTAACAAGAATAATTTGGATGTTCATTCCCATATTTGTGTCTATCAAGAATGAATCAAGCACATTTATAATAAACACTTGAAACTGCAAGAATTCAATATTTGAGATCTCATCCTCAAGGAAAATTAACATGTAACTACTATGGAGAAAATTAAAAGGGGTAAATTTACTTTTAATTATCGTAGACCCTACATTGTAACCCATAATTATGGATCAAGAGCTTATTGTTTGTCCTCTCTTAAAGGCAAAAAAAACCCTCAGCCTCTTAATGCTTCACATCTGCATCCTTTCTATTATTAAAGAAGGATCACAATCACCATTAGTCTAACTTAAGATCATCCCATAAAATCACATTCATTTCCCTATTTTTAGGGGCAATTAACTATAGCTAAATCATGTGATTATCCATCATAATCATATCCTAACATTGAACTATACCATGGCTCTACCTATGGCATGATTCTTATGGTACTTCCCATCTCCTTGAGATTTGTTCCCATGGTTGTTATCACCTACACCTCTTTTCACCTATCAAACCTTCTTGTACATCTAGCTTTTCCTTCATAAAAATAACCCCTTGAGCATGTATAATTTTTTTTATGTCAAGTAAAATTAGAAAAAATAAAAATAAATATCAAAGTCATAACCAAATCATGGGTCATTTTTAGTATTCAGAAACTAGTCCTTTAAAGGACAATTATTGAAAACTCATCTAAAATTGCAAAATATAAGGTGGACTGCTCCCCTGAAGTATAAATATCACAATGATTTGAACTAGGCACATAAACTTAGACCACTCCCTTGAAGGATGGATAAGTAAAGCACTTATCTAAATCTAAAAATTTATTGGAAGCTTCTCGTATCGATCAACTTACCCAACCCCAATCAAAATCAAAATATCAAATGACCCATAAACAAAAGCAAAATAAAAAATAGCAAACAACCCATAAACAAAAGTAAAATCAATAAGAAGCACCTCAATAAAATTTCCTAAAGGCAATAATCTTGATAAGCCACAATCGGTTCTCCTAAGTATAATTCCCACATCGATCATTCTACACTTTATATATGAGCATATATTTAATTATACTATCCTCTTAGAAGCCTACATAATAGGAATGATAGTCTCATAAAAGTTTCCAGTTCCACCAACCTTCCCTCCATTTATCATATGCATGGGATTATGAGCTTACTTGATGAAATGTGATCAAGATACCTATTTACCAACCAAAGCATGCTAATGTGAAGCATTTAAAAGGCTAATTTTCACTAAGCCAATCCAACTCTAGGTTTCATTTTTGTCCTTACCAATGAAGAGGCATCGACTTTATTTTATTATCTTTTATTGGTTCATATAGATGTACCTCTTATGAACCCTCTCACCACCCTAAACATTTAGTTTGTTATCTACTTAATTTATGTAACATATCCACATTTTATCTCTATGATCATAAATAAGAAATATCAAATCAGAATCATTATATTATGAGCTATGTCCATGGACCACATCACCTACCTATCTATGATCAAAACATTATGAAAGCACATCATATCACATCATTCCATAAATATAATCCTATCCATCTACCATCAAAACATCATGTCACATCATATCACATGATTCCATAAATATAATCTTATCCATCTACCATCAAAACATCATGTCAACATATATTCATCTTGAGCATAAACAAAATCAATGAGCGAAACATCATGAACCATATCATCTACCAATATATCTATTTACCATAACATTACCAAAATTAATCTTATAAATTCAACTCATACACAATGTATCAACATAACCATCAACAAAGCCATTATGATTACATTATAACACAACATATATCCATCAATAACACATCCCATCATGTCCATTAACAAAATCAAAACATCATAAAAATCTTTCTAGCATCAATACCTAGGCTACTAAGTCAAACATCTCATAAAGCATATATAGGAAACCATAGACCATCAACCATAAGCATAAACATTAATAACCAAATTAATCATATAAACCATGAACTATAAATATACATCATATATAACATCATAAACCATGCTTCATACATCATATACATTATGTCATCATAAATAATACATGTAACAATGTATAACCTCTCTTTCAAAACATGTACATCTCATTACATCAACATGCAAGCTAGAATCAAAACATTATATATCAATATCTATCAAAATGGATATATCAAGCCCTCAGAGTACTAGGACCACTACCATCTTTCCCTATACTCCCATTTAGTGCTGGTCCCCCAAGGATACCTGTCTAAGGACCCACTATCAAATCCCATTGTCTTAAAGTTGCAATACCTAGACCACCTACCAAACTAACCCTATATTCTCCCTATCTCAAATCTACTAGGCACTGATCTAGTACTATGGTCTCATAGTACCTCAACTCCTAGATCATATTCAGATATTGGGATTAAAGAACAAAATCAACTAGCACTACCCCTACTTCTCCCCTCTATCTCAAAACATCTCTCTTATGTGACTAAGCCAAGGTTGGCCTATGCTTGGTCTCTCTCAACTATGATCACCTAAAATTTCCCTTAAAAGGTGGTCACCTAACCTTGTAACATGGCTATTTGTCCCTATACTATGTTAATCTGTGCTTGTGCCTAATCCTGCTCCACTGTCATAGCCACTAGTTGCCCTTGTAGTGTGGCCACCTACCCCCATAGTATAAAGATCTAGGCCTGTGCTATGGTGAGTGATGCTACCACCTAACCATCCCCCTATACCTGTGCCCCCAATGGATCTATGTCCATGGCCTATTGGCCCCCATCACCCCATCCAAAGTCCACTATGGAATATTTACTCTAATATCAGGTTGTGTATCCATCAAAAACACCTACTTCATCAATAGGGGCTCTCACCAGTAACTCCTCATAATCAAGCACAACATCCTACACTATGGCTCGAGTAACATAAATTTATCATCCTCTCTCCTATATTAAAGAAATTTAGGTGGGATATCCTAAACTAGCCCAAACTATCTTTTCACATGAATAAAGGGGATTAGCTAATCTTTGCCATCCTAAAGGCCACATATCTACCACTAGCTCTGAAAACCTATGGTGTGATATCTAAGTCCTATTCATTGAGTCCACCCAACATATGGTCTTTATATAATGTCTCTCACCATTAGACCCTCTAATGCATCTCGAAATCACTCAATATCTTTTGCTCTTACACCTACCCCTATCATGGCACCACCTCTCCTCTAATGTAAGAAACCCACTATGTAATAAATTGGTAGATAACCCTTCACTAGTAGCCCTAAAGGTCTTAGCACTTGAATATGATTGAATGCCTAGTAGTGAAGTACAAATCTAATACTGATCTTATACTACCTATGTGCTCAGAATCCCTTGAGTTCTTGATATATCTACACTAAAATTGGGGCCCATTTAAAAATGGTCCTCCCTAGTAAAATCTCAACTAAAACACCAAGTAGCAAATGTGTAAACCATGTTTCAACTAAATCAAGTAGCATGAAACTCATCAAGGCCATCATCATCATCATCATCATGAATAAACATCTATCCTCATGAGCCCTTTGGTATAATGGACCATAACTGAATCCACCTACATGAAACCATGCATGAACCTAATCCACACCATATACTAGGTCCATGAAATAATCTATCTCATTACACTCTATATGGTAGACAAGATCTCAAATTAGTATTCATGTGATCCTATGCACATCTTCGAGGAGGATAGTGATCTATCCAGTTAGTAGATAAAAAGTGTTCATCATGGGATCCCATCTTTCAAGAAGTGTGACGATCATCATAGGATCTCAAGGTAGGTGTTGATAGTGTCACATCACACATAATCTAATGACCTCCATATGAATCCACTCATTATCAGTCATGGTGTCTTAAACCTTTGTGAAGAGTATGGGAACTTGATCCATCAATTGAATCTACTCATAAGCCTATAAGCACAATATACATTAAACATGCATACTTAATTTTCCACCTAAAACTAAGTACTAACTTACACCTTTCTTTTCACCTATTACGATTCACCCCATTACATTTACCCTACATACATTTTTCCCATACAAACTTATGCCTCTATTCAACCCTCCCCCCTCATATCCTTCTTTGTCTAAACCACACCTATTCTCCCAACACTTATTACACACTCATCAGCTAAGATCATCATCAAATCGATAAACAACTATCCTAAAAAATCTATCCTCATTAACTATAATTTCCAATCTTAAATCTTTTTAACAAAAACTTTTAAATCAAATTCTACCCCTTTTTACCTAACCCATCAGTCACCCATGGTTCTTAGGACCATCATCGATCCCTTAGGACCCATTATTCTCCTCAGGCCCAACCATCACTAGTCAAGGTGAATCGATGTTGGTATTTATATATGCCTAATGGTAGAGGGACTCAAACCCATGACCTATTATGTATAAACCCACAAAACCTACAAATATGCATAATTCCCATTTTTATAGTATTTTATACATAATAACAACCTTATACACCTATATTTATCCAATTTCTCTACCAATTTTCCTACTTTAAGCAAACCTTATACCTAAGGCCACAAAATTAAAATTATTAAACAAACCCATTTCCCCCTTTATTTCCTACCACCAAATGTTATTCAAACCATAAACTCACCTAGGTATTAATTCAAAACAATACCTACCTCATTTTGTGATCATTGGCATGGTCGAAGGCCTCATCCCACCACTCAGTTGCATCCTTCTCCACCCTCCATTAGCTTTATCTTCGCTTAGATAAAAGAACCAATCCCAACCTTCTACCTCAGTAGCACCAACACACAAACAACCAAAACACACTATTCACCTAGAGCAAAATGAAAAAAATTAAATGGTGAAAAATAATTCACCTTTTCAATTTTAACCTTTTAAATTTATAGTGTTTTACCTTGACCATCACTGATCAGGGTGATTGGTACTAGTCAACCCTTGGGGCAGCCCTCAACCATCATCAATCAAGGTGACCTTTCCCTTTTTAAACTTTTTAAGAATCCCACTTAGGTACTCAACCTTTTATCTACCTAGATGGTAAGAACTACATTTGGCCTAATTATTTTTTTGGATATTATGTGCATAGAACTATATAGGCAACATCTACTTGCCTAGTGTGCATGGAGTCAGCTTGGCCACCCCTTTCAACCAACCCCTCACCTTTGGCCATGTCCACCTAAATTTTGGTCATTTTTGACCCATTTTATTTGCATATTTTGTGCTAATCATGCTTGGTCCTTTTAACTGTGAAGACCAACCTTACCTTATTGACTATTTGTTTTTACACCACCTAGTAGACAACCAGATCATTTATGTCTTTTTGGGAGCACTTCCTACCTTAGATACCCATGAAAATTGACACATTGGTGTTTTTAATAGGAGTAATTCCTACTTTGGATACCCATGAAAACAATAAACCCCACCTTAGAGACTAATAGGTATATCCAATCACCACAACTAAATACATTCATATGATACACTAGTCACTTGTCTTCTTAGCACTGACCTTTATTTTTACCAACATTGGTAACTTTAGTATTTACACAATTATGAATATCACAATTAGTCTCATTTTATGCACATATTTACATTTTAAATGACCAACCATTATTTTTTCACCTAGCTTGTGACCCACCATCAACCCATTATCAAACCCCAACTTGATTCTACTTTCCCTCATCAACTCCTAGTTTGAGGGGGAATACTTCCTCCCATACTCAAGCAATGAGACCTTTGACCAACATTATTTTTTCTTGATTTACAACTTGTTGATTCAAGATGCATAACAAAAAGGGGCAAATTTAGACATTGAAAATCCACACACTATGATTTCAAAAGTCATAATCCTCTTAGGACCCCCTTGAGAGCATCCACCTTCCAACCCTTAACTAAACCTAACCCATAGTTTGACCTAACTAACCTAGATTATCCACCCTTTTACCTTTAACCATGACCAATGAAGATCAAGATAATTGGCGAAGGTTATCCTGATCGATGATGGTTACGTTGTACCACTTGGAATTTTAACATACAAGCCACATGTAAACCATCACTTTGATTTTCTAAATATAGCTTGTCTAAATATTCTTGTGATGCTTTGCATGAATAATTTATATTTAGATGGCCTAGTTACACCTTCACTTCTTACCTCTTGCTTGTGCCCATAGAAGAGAGAGGCTTCGGAGGTCAAATCTATCTACAATTGTTATTAAGAGCCTTGTGTATCCAAAATATCTTTTCATAGGTCAATAATATTTAAGCACTTTAACAATATAACATCCATAATAGGGAGGCAAATTTACCCCATCTCTCCACCAAGTTATTCAAATACCATTACTTCTCTAGAATCATGGCTAAAATCTATAATAAGCAATCTGTCTCAACCATCTACCCAACCAACTTTTGGTAAAACAAGTATTTATTTTTTGGTATTCACTTATTGTATTTTCATTTTGAGATCAATCTAGCCCTTACTCACCCATTAGAACTTACCTTATGAATCCCATCAATCTATAACACCTTCCTAGTTCCACTAATAGGCAATGAGTGATAGTTACTTGACCAGTGACAATTAATCTCAATCGATGATGGTTAGACAATTGATGATGGTTCCTCCTATCAATGATGGTCACGTTAACCACCGATGGTTCACTATTAGGAAAATTTATACCAAGATACTTTTACCTAACTACACCTAAACAAATCTAATTTTTTTGTGTCCTTACTATTCATAGACCCTTGCTTGATTTTTTAGAATAGACCCCAACCATTTAGCTTAAGTATTGACCCACCTTTTGATATATTTAATGTGCTAGCATATCCTTCTTTAAAAATCACTTCTTATATAATCAATTTTATTAATCTTATTTAATTTATGTAGGTACTCTTTACTCTATTTTATAAAATTAATTATTTAAAACATGTTGATTGATAGCCCCTAAGGAAGCTCTCACTTTCGAGATCTAGCTATCGCTAAGTAATCCACCCAAATATCTATCTAAAAAATAAGTTTTATTTAGTTATTTCTTATATGTAGGTCTACCTCCAAAGCCAAAGAGGATCTACTCATAATCTTTTGATTCAACACGTGAACAAATAAATAGGTTTTTAAACCACACCCATATTGAGTTTATTTTCTCTCTTCCCTAGAACTTAAAGTGAAAATTTACATGAAATACTGTCAACCAAAAAATAAAGATATGATGGGTAAAAGTGGTAAGCCTCCCCATTTTTATCTCTCATTAATAGTTGGGAAACATCTAGTTCATAATTGCATGGTAGATGTAGGGGCTAGTATTTTTGTTATGCCTAAAATGATCACTGATTATCTTGGCATAAAATATACACCTATGAATAAGGGAGTGGTTTAGTTGAATTGGACTACTATTTAGATAGTAGGAATAATAAAAGTTTTAAATCTCATTTTCCACTCTTTTTTGAGTCTATAGTTCTCTCAAGATATATCAGTTATTGACCTTCCCCTTTATTTTTCCATTTGCCTTTCACAATATTTTACCACAAAAATGGGAGGATATTTGTGTTGGCCATTTTTTGCCCACATATTAGAGATTTGAAGTAAGATCAATGTGGTAAAGATGAAGGATCTGAGTAAGTCTTAATGGTTTTGATCCTTCATAAGATCAAGAAATAGTTTAAGCCCAAACCTAGAAGACCCTACAAACTAAAAGAGCTAAGTGAAAAATCTCATTTTTAGCTAAGTCTTTACTTGTTCATTATTTTAGGCCCCTTTTTTTGGCTAAATATTTCTTTTCTTGCTTTTGGGACCTTTTAGGCTAAGTGTTGAATTGTTTTGGACAAATTAAACAAGACAAAGTTTCCAAAGGGATATTTATTTCAGATAAAATGTCTGAAAGCAAAAGACAAAGACCTTTTTTCTTTTGAGAAAATGGTCTGAGACAATTTTATTGAAGGGTAACTCTTCAATAAAATGGTTCTTTTTAGAAATTTTGAAGGGATTCCTCTACATCATGGTATCTTATACACTTTTCTTAAAGGGTAATTTTCTCAAAGAAATGATCCACTTTAAGGTTTCCGAAGGGTACTTTTCTTTCAGACAAGGCACTTTTCAAAAGTTTCTAAAAGACCATTTTCAAAGAGCCAACGGTTTATTTTGAAATTTTGAAGGGACTTTTTAAAGTTTTCGAAAGGGTGTGTTCCTTTCAAGAAGGTTCTTTTTCAAGGCCGAAGTCCACTTACTTTTTTCGAAGGTAAAAGGTTCACTTCAAAAAATTTGAATGGTGCATATCCTTTAGAAAAGGTTCATTTTCAAGTTTTCCAAAGGGCAATTTCCCTTTGAAAAGACCATTCCAAAGATTCTCGAAGGGTAGTTACCTTTTGGAAAAGTTCATTTGCACAAGTCGAAGGGTCTTTTTCTCAAGAAGTGGTACTCTTAAAAATTTTGAAAGGTACTTTTAAAATTTTTTGAAGGGTATTTTTCTTTAGAAAGGGCCATTTTTAAAAGGTTTCGAAGGGCACTTGTGAAAGGAAATGGTCCTTTACAACTTTTATGAAAGGACATTTTGGGAAGAAAGTCATTTTCAAGAATGTAAATGGAAGGGCCATTTTCAAAAGTTTCAAAGGGAATTTTCACAAAGGAAAAGGGTACTTTTCAAGTTTATTAAAGGGTATGATCCTTTCGAGAAGGTCTCTTTCAAAAAGCCAAAGGATTTTTTTCAAAAAAGTACCCCAAGTAAAAAATTGAAGAAATTGAGTGGATAAAAAGTCTTAAGGAATTTGTGCTGATACAAAAGTCCATGGAAATTTCTCAAAAGGAAATGTTCAAAGGAAATAAATCAAGGAATTGACAGGCCTGTAAACATCAAATTTGAGCCCTTATAAGTCAATGTTGGTATTTAAAAGATCAAAGGGTTCATCAAGATTGCTGTGAGCTTGACACTTGTCAATATCTCATGATAAAATATTAACAACATGAGTGATAGTCAAATAATCAAAAAATATCAAGGGTGAAAGTGTGAATGATAAGTGTCAAAGACACATTCAACTAGTAGGAGATTGATGACTTACATACATCCATGCATAAATAGATCGATGAACATGCAAAAATCCAAGAGGGGTATCAATTTTAATAAAAAATATATAAGTCCAAAACAATATTAAGGAGCACTCTAGGTTTTAAATGCAAGAGATCAAATTGTGTACACTTGGTAGGAACATGCAACTACCCATGACATGGCTCTCTCAGCTCCAAAAAAGGGAAGAATTTAATGCGTGAAGGGATTAAGGAGTTTTATGGTGATCTTAGGTGGTTCATATCATGATCAAGGTAGTTGCATGCTTTCAATGTAAAGGAGCTCGAGTATGATAATAGTGATCCCAATCATTGATGACGTCTTCTCTCAGTTCTTAATTCTCCCACACAAGCCCTTTCTTTCTCTCTTCATTTTCTATATATATTATATGCTTTCCATTTTGGAGGGGTTCCTAGTTTTTATACTTTTTCATCTCTCTGGGAGATGGGACACTCTTTGAGATACTAAAAAATATGATTAGTTTGATTAGGTTCAACCTTGTCAAGCATTTTTAAGAACTACCTCTTAATCTAATAAAAGATTTTCTTTGCCTATCTCTTGCCTTGGATTTGTGTCTATTGAGTTGTGCACTATGGCATTGTGTGAAGGAAAATCTTCCTCATCCATGGTCCTCCTTTCTGACCTTGTTTAGGGAGTTTTTCAATGTTGTTTGTAGGTCTAAATGAGTGATATTTTTGCTATTGATGTGAGCTTTCAATGAGTATTAGAACTCTTCTTTATTTGAATTAATTTCTTCTTGAACCTCTTCCATGAAAAATTAATATAACTAGCTTGATCTTGAGGTTATGTAAGTCAGTATTATCCTCTACATAATTAGTGTGGGTTCAATCTTATGGGAGTTTCCCATTTTATTTTGGTACATCACCTCCCTTAGCTTATATTTCATTTTTTTGTTATCATCCTATCCCTTTGCCTTAGTCAAAAGTAGATTTTAGTGTGGGAAATAAGAACTAAAGTGAAGCTTCTAAGGAACTAGCCTCATTAAAAATCCTAGAGGTTTAACCTCACTACAAGATACCCATAGCCTAAGGTTGTCCCAAAACTTGTAGCTAGGAGTGAGAGAGCCTAAGAAACTCTCCCACAAAGGGTGAAATTCTATGCTACAACAATTTTTAGCACACCCAATGGGACTAAGGTCCAAAATAGAAGAAGGATTTTTGGGGTTATTCTTCTGCATATCAACGTTTAAAGGCATTCAACAAACATATATGGTGACTTTGAATATCTATCAACTAGTTTGAATAGTCTAAGTGCCTAATCAACATTATTTGGTATGTATAAGCAACCACATTTTGACTAGTATACTTATTATTTGCCTTAACATCACAATTATCAGGCTAATAATGTTTATGTGTTCCCCCCGAGTGGCCTTCAAACAACCTATCAGCCCTATCATGGCCTTTCCCCCCCTTCCACCCCTACATATGACCAAGATCAGCCTCTTAAGCATTTAAATCAGTCCTCTAATTCTTCTTGTTAAGACTATGTTTATCCTATTACATCCTTGTCAATATTCAAGAAAACATTATCAAATTATACTGAGTTGATAAGGGAGATTGGTAGGGGTTCATAATTATTTTAGTCATCCCTATTCATGTCCTATAAGAGGCAAGGAATTATCTTCAATTGGTGAAGGATTGATGGCCAGTTTGTGAGAATGAAAAATGGGTAGTTTGTGAGAAGGAGAATAAGGTGTGGTTGAGAAGTATTGTCCAAAATTTGGAAAGTGTGTTGATGTCTTATGAAGATAAATAGACCCAGTGTGATCAGTCTTATGTGTACTTTCCTTTCCAAGAGACAATTAGTTTTCCCTCTCCTACCTTGATGCCCATTCCCACTCAAGAGCATGAATCCCTTCCATCATGGATCTTCTCCATTACTTTTAACCCTAGTTATGTCATTCCCTCTCTTGTGAAACCACCCTCTCCTATACTCATTCAAAATGAAGAAAATATACCTTCTCCCTACTCATTTCCCTCATGAAAATTATTTCAGAAAGGCATAGAGAAGAAGGAAGAGGTGTCGATTGTGGTGATCCAAAAGCCAATTCCAGAGAAGGAGTAGTTAGTGGTTTAAGAGTATAAAAAAAGGTGTTAACTTAGCTCAATAAGCTTTCCTTACAAGAGTTACAAGACTCTTTATCCCTCCCTCAAGAACCACTAAAGAGACCACTTAAAGTACGTAGTTGGAAAGACACTCTCTTAAGCTACAAGCAAGGCAAACTTTTTCACCCTCCCACCATATCCCTCATAGAGAAAGAGCCTATTTTTCAAGGATAGAGAAGGAGATTAGAGTCAAATTTTAGTCTCGAGAAGATTATGCAAGTGTCTATGATGAGGAGATCATGATAGGCAGTCCACTCCAAAAAAGGGAGGAGAAATGAAATTTAAACCAGCTATTGTGGCATGGCTTGGACATTAATGAATTAGAGCTTGAAGGTAGTATTCATGCCTTCATACTTAAAGATGTGTGTATTTAAGATGCATCTGAGAGCAAAGAGGATTTTTTTGGGTCCCAAGATCTTAAATTTGGTGTGGCTAACAATGAAGATGACCAAGGTTTAGATATTGATGTAGTCAATTAGTTAGTTGACCATGTTAAAGAGGTCATGAATAAGTAAGAGGATCAAGATGAAGTATGGTAGTAGTTGTACCATGACTTCATAGATTAGGTAGAGGTTCTAAACCAGCCTATGCCTCCTATAGAGTATGAATATGAACTTGCCAATCAAGTTGAAGAAGCTGACCAATATCAAAATGAATTGTCCTTTAAAGGTAATACTGATGTCTTCAAGAATGAGGGGGAATGGTCAAATCCAAGGCCATAAGAACATGACATGTTGGGCCTTAGGTGGATTGATGAACTAACATATGCCATTTTTAAAGTAATTAGAGCAAAGATGGTGTTGAAGTTGGAATTATCTTAAATGAACAAGACGAAGCTTCCTTTTGGGATGACTTAGAGCTTTTTTGCTTAAGTCTAGATAGTAAACCAAACACCTATTCAAAGGATCCATCAAATGTTGTGATTGAATCAGAGAAAAAAATTGAGCCATAAAAAGTGAAGATTTTAAAAACCCCTACAATCCAACCTAAACCAAGTTTGGAGGACATGAACTAGTATGTCTACATTAGAGACATGTTTGTTCCATTCCATCCATTAAAGAACACATCAAAAAGATTGACTATAAATTTATCTGGTTCACTAGTTTTGGTACCTCCAAAGCAAGATATTTTCCATCTTGGATTGTTAAGAGTGAATAATACTCATAGTTTCCCATTTAATCTAGGAGGAATATGCTTGTAAAATTATAACCTTATATATATTAGGTTAGCTTTCTATGCTTTCCCAAATGCCTTATGTTGTCCTTATTTCTTCAAGAGGAAGTTCTAGAAAGGGTCAGCTTTGCATATAATTTTAGATCAATTCAATTATATAGGTTAATGAATTCATGCCCAATGGACTAGATAAGGCAAGTGGCTTGGGTTCTCAAGCATATCAAGCATGCTTTGTTATCAGTCACCAAAAATTTTGGCCATTTTTTGACCACATATTAAAGATTTGAAGTAGGCTCAACATGGAAAAGATGAAGGATCCAAGTAAGTCTTCATGGTTTCGAGCCTTCATAAGATCAAGTAGCAATTTAATCCCAAACCTAGAAGATCCTGTAGACTAAAAGAGCTAAGTGCAAAATATCATTTTCAGCTAAGTCTTTACTTCATTTTTTTGGGCCCCTTCTTTTGGCCAAGTGTTTCTTTTCTTTCTTTCAGGACCTTTTTGGCTAAGTGTTAAATTTTTTCAGACAAGTTATTCGAGACAGAGTTTTCAAAGGGATATTTCTTTTGGACAAAATGTCTAAAGCAAAAGACAAATACCTTTTTTATTTTGGGAAAATGGTTCAATATAATTTTATCGAAGGGTAACTCTTCAATAAAATGGTCCTTTTCAGAATTCCCAAAGGGATTCCTCTACATCAAAGTGTCTTATACACTTTTTTTAAAGGGTACTTTTCTCAGGGAAATGATCCACTTTAAGGTTTTTGAAGAGTACTTTTCTTTTAGATAGGGTACTTTTCAAATGTTTCTCAAAGACCATTTTCAAATATCCAATGGTCCATTTCAAAATTTTGAAGGGAATTTTCAAAGTTTTTCGAAGCGTATGTTCCTTTCGGGAAGGTTCTTTTTCAAGGCCGAAGTCCACTTGCATTTTTCAAAGGCCATTTTCAAGAAGGAAAAAGTTTCACTTCAAAACATTTGAACGGTGCATATCCTTCAGAAAAGGCTCATTTTCAAGTTTGTCAAAGGGTACTTTACCTTCAGAATGACCATTCCAAAGATTCCCGAAGGGTAGTTACCTTTTAGAAAAGTTCATTTGCATAAGTCAATGGGTCTTTTTCTTAAGAACTGGTCCTCTTAAATTTTTTTGAAAGGTATTTTTCAACTTTTTTGAAGGGTATGTTCATTTTATAAGGGTCATTTTCAAAAGGTTCTAGAGGGCACTTGTGAAAGGAAATGGTCCTTTACAACTTTTTTGAAAGGACTTTTTTGGGAAGAAAGTCATTTTTAAGAATGAAAATGGAAGGGCCATTTTCAAAAGTTTTGAAGGGAATTTTAACAAAGGAAAAGGGTACTTTTCAAGTTTACTAAAGGGTATGTTATTTTTTATAAGGTCTCTTTCAAAAATCTAAATGATTTTTTTCAAAAAAGTACCCCAAGCAAAAACCCAAAGAAATTGAGTAGATAAAAAGTCTAAAGGAATTCATCTGAAGGAATTATTTTGAAAGAAAGTGCTGAGACAAAAGTCCATGGAAATTTACCAAAAGGATATGTCTGAAGGAAATAACTCAAGGGATTTATGGGCCTATAAATGTCAAATTTGAACCCCTGTATATAGCCATTGGTATTCAAAAGATCAAAGGGTTCATCAAGATTACTATAAGATTGACACTTATCAAGATTTCATGATAAAACATCATTGACACAAGTGATAGTTAAATAGTTAGCAAATCTCAAGGGTGAAAATGTGCATGCCAAGTGTTAAATACATATTCAAATGGTAGGATATTGATGAATCATGAGCATCTATGCATAAATATATTGATGAACATGAAAAAAGACAAGGGGGTATTAATTTTAATAGAAAATATATAAGTCCAAAACAATAGTAAGGAGCACACCAGGTTTTAAATGCAAGAGATCAAATAATGTAACCATGACATGGTTCTCTTAGCTCCAAAAATGGAAGAATTGAATGCACAAAGGGCTGAAGGAGTTTTGTAGTGATCTTAGGTGGTTCATCTCATGATCAAGGTAGTTTCATGCTTTCAATGTAAATGAACTCAAGTATGACAATAGTGGTCCTAGTCATTGATGAATTCTTCTCTTAGTTTTCCATTTTCCCACATAATCATATATATATATATATATATATATATATATATATATATATATATATATATATATCAAATGATTTCCATTTTGGAGGGGTCCTTAAATTTTATATTTTTTCATCTCTTTAGGAGATGGGACACTCTTTGAGATATTACAAAATATGCTCAACTTGATTAGGTTTGACCCTATCAAGCATTTATAAGAACTACCTCTTAATGCAATAAAGGATTTTCTTCGCCTATAACTTGCCTTGGATTTGTGTCTATTGAGTTATGCACTATGGTATTGTGTGAAGGAAAATATTCCTCATCCATGGTCCTCCTTTCTAACCTTGTTTAGGGAGTTTTTCAATGCTATTTGTAGGTCTAGCTATGTGCTCTTTCCACCATTGATGTGATATTTTAGTGAGTATTATAAATCCTATTTATTTTAATTCATTACTTCCTAAACCTCTTCCATGAAACATTAATGTAACTAGCTTGATCTTGAGGTTGTGTAAGTCAGCATTATCCTCTATAGAATTAGTGTGGTTTCAAGCTTATGGGAGTTTCCCATTTTATTTTGGTGCATCACCTCCCTTAGATTATATTTCCTTTTTATGTTATCCTCTTATCCATTTTCCTTAGCCAATAATATATTTTAGTGTGGAAAATAATAGCTAAAGTGAAGCATCTGAGGAACAAGCCTTATTAAAAATCCTAGAGGTTCAACCTCACTACAAGATACCCATAGCCTAAGGTTGTCCCAACACTTGTATCTAGGAGTGAGATAGCTTGAGAAACTCTCCCACAAATGGTGAAATTCTAAGCTACAACAATTTGTCTATGGATTGGTCTTACATGCTGCTTGGGATGAGGTATGGGACAAGAATAATAGTAAGAGTTGAGCCAATAGCTAAAAATCATATTGAACCATACACTTCCCCCCATGGGTTTGAATTATATATTAAAATATCAAGAAGAGGAAAATGATCATGAAATTGCAACCGCCACAAAATATGTTCTTGATATTCTCTTAGATGAATGGGGATCATATTTATAGTTTGATCCTTATGACCATGTATAAGAAATCAAGCTAGGTATATATTGCATACATTAGAATGATACAATTATTACTAATTTTCTAAATCTAGCTAAATATCTACAAGGTATATGGAAACTATTCTTCAATGGTTCAAGAAGAAAAAATGGAGAGGGTGTAGGTGTTATCTTGGTCTCTCCTCAAAAGGAGAGTTATTTTTATTCTTTTAGACTCCAATTTAGTTGCACTAACAAGGTAGATAAGTATGAGGCTTTTATTATAGGACTAAAATTGGAAAAAAGAGAGGGATATAATCTTTGTAGATATTTGGTGATAGTGAGCTGTTTATTCACCGAGTAAGATCTAGAAACATGATTAAGAACAATTTATTGAGATCTTATAAGTAAAGGGTTTGGGACCTATTTAAAGATTTCACTACTCTGAATATTTAGTAGTACCAAGAGCACAAAATAAATACACTAATCATATAGCCTCAGTGGGATCCCAATATAACTTACCTAAGGAAATAAACAAAGAAACTAGTCAACATGCAAAATTGGTAGTAAGAGTGTTTGTTCCTAACAATGTCATTAACTAGCAAGTCTTTGATAATGATCAACAAATTGTAAAATTATTGAGATAAGAAGATGAATTATTAGATAAGAACCAACCTAAACTCCTTGATTAGTATGGGGATTAGATTATCCAACTAAAGGCAAAAAATCTACCTATGGGTCTTGTTACATTGGAGAACATCTTCAATTTAGATGACCAACTAAAAGGCAAAAAGAAGAACATTTCAGTCAATGAGGAAGACTACAAGTCAATGGTCATTTCAAAAGGAAAAAATATGAAGCTAGGAATGGTATGTAATAACTCTAAGAAGCAAAATTTTATTGAATTATTCTAATAATTTGATGATAACTTTGATTGGAGTTATCATGATCTAGGAGGATTCAACCCTAGTTTAGACCAACATACAATAGAGTTGGATCCAAACACTAAGCCCATCAGACATAAGTAAAAGCCCATTAATCCAAAGATAGAACCCATGATGAAAAATGAGATCTCTAAATTAATATAAGCTAATATAAATTTTCCCATCAAGAACTCATCATGGCTTGTTAATTTGATCCCTGTCAGAAAGAAAAATGGCAAAATCAAGCCATGTGTGGATTTTAGAGATCTAAACAAAGCATCTCTGAAGGACCATTACCCTCTTCCACCAATGGAGAAAATTTTATAGAATGTAGTGGGATATGAAAGGTTTTCCATTTTAGATGGCTATTCTAGCTATAATCAAATCCTAATACAAGATTCAGACTAGTAGAAAACTACCTTCAACATAAAATAGGGCACATACACGTACAAAAAGATGTTTTTTGGTCTGATGAATGTCAGTGTGACATTTCAAAGAGATGTGGATATGGCCATAAGAGGTCTTATTAATGAAATGATCTTAGTATATTTGGATGATATGATGGTATAATCAAAGCATGATGAGGCACACTTATTCCACCTTAGAATTTTTTTGAAAGGTGTTGAGAATTTAGAGTTTCCCTCAATTTAATAAGTACATTTTTATATTCCATGAGGGGAAACTATTGGGGAATATAGTGTCAAAATAAGGTATTGAAATAGATAAAAAAATATCTAGTTCTATATCAACATTATCACTATCAAGCCATAAGAAAGGCTTACAAAGTTTTCTTAGGAAGATTAATTTTGTGAGAAGATTTGTCCCAAACTTTGCCTCTCTAGTAAAACTCCTCACTGTAATGCTTAAGAAGGGTACTATTTTTAGCTGGACACAAGATGGAAGAGACAAATTTTAGGCCATTAAATAATCTATTTTTAAGGCTTATACCCTAGTCAACCCAAATTATGAGAAAGACTTTATTCTCTATGCATTCAGAGGGGAAGGAAACATCTTAGCCATTCTTGCTTGACACAATCAAGAATAATTGGGACAACCATTATCCTTCTTGAGCCAATATTTAAGAATTAGGTATATGTCATAATCAAGGCTCTTATAGAATTTATGAATTTTATCTCCACTAATAAGATTCATTTGATGGTAAGTCACCCAAGTGTTAAAGAGTTTCTACTTAGTCAGGAGATAAATAAAAGTGAGCAAGATGGATTACCAAGGTCATGGAGTATGATGTTGAAATCAAAGTTAGAAAGTTGGTAAGAGGAAATTTTTTATGTGAATAACTAGCCTATGATATTAAAACTACCAAATCAACACCTAAAGTAGTATATGCTCAAAATGCACCTCATCCAACTAATCCACGTATTTTCAATAGCTGGATCCAAGACATGACTAGCTTTCTGTAGACTAGAGAGTAATCATATGATCTTCAATAGTCTAAGAATATGTATTACAAAATCTATTCCATTATTTATGTCTTTTTAGATGGGATAATATTTATAAATCATATAAATGGATTTATATTAATATGTATTGAGTAAGATCAAGTTCCTAAGGTACTCAAAGAATTTCACAATGGCCCATCAGAAGGACATTTGTTTGCAAGGACCATGACCATCAAGATAATGAAAGGAGGCTATTATTTTCTTGAATTATTCAAAGATTCCCACCAATGGGTAAAAAAATATGAAAAGTGTGCTTACATCACTAACAAGCAAAAATTAGCATCATTTCCCCTTAGGCCCATTCAAGTAGATCAACCATTTTCTCAATGGGCACTAGATTTAATAGGCACGATCAATCCACCATCAAGTATAAATAAAAATGGGTCCCCATAGCAATAGATTATTTAATGTGATGGACCAAAATAGTTACACTAAAATATGCCATGGAGGCATCTATTTTGGATTTCATGGATAATATAATGTCAAGATTCGGTGTACCTCACACCATTATCTTTGATAATGCTAAAGAATTCATGGGAACTCATGTGAGTGAATGGGATGTCAAGCATAATGTGTATCTAAGTACTTCTAATTATTACCCTTAGGGTAATGGCTTGGTTGAGTTAACTAATAAGAACTTTATCAAAATTATCAAAAGAATGATGGAGGATACCAAAGAACTTGGCACATAAAATTAAAATCAGCACTGTGCATTAATTGGATCACTCCTAAATGATCCATTAGTAATTCCCATTTCATGTTGGTATATGGAAGAGAAGATCAAGTCCCACTATCAATTGAGCTACCATATTTAGAGCTCAATCACCAATTGGATTTGATTGATAATGATGTAATGATAGTCAGATTGGCCAAACTCATGGAACTCAAATAAATTAGGAACTAATCAATGAAGATATTATAAGGTAATCAGGATCAAATAAAAAAAACTTTTGATAAAAGGGCATCTAAAAAGAGATTCAATTAAGGAGACATGGTTCTTAAATGGGATACAAACAAGGCTAAACCAAGAAAGCACACTAAATTTGATTCCATATGGAGTGGTCCATATATAATTACTTAGTACAAAGGATCTAATGTATTTCAAATCTCCAAGATAGATAGATCAGAACTACCTATCCCAGTTAATGGGATATACCTCAAAGCTTGCTTGTGAGGTAGGAAATCATTCCAAAAAATTCAAGATTTTGTATATAGTAGGGTTAGTTGTGTCTTTCACTAAATGCTTATGCATAGGCCAACTCATTAAGAGTTTTTGTTTCCTTAGGTTATGTTATTTTTCTTTGTTTTATTTGTTTATTTTTCCTATTTTATTTGTCTTGGTAGATCCTAGTCTATTTGTCACCGTGTTAAAGTTTGTCAAAGCCAAAGATTGACTCCATACAAAATTAACACTGATTAGCAAGCAATCATCCTGTAGAGGTCATCAAAATGTTGATATTTTTCCACAAAAATATCATTATATCTGATACCCTAAGGGATACCCCATTTTTTTATAATATCCCCTAAAACCACAAAAAATAACCATTCCTCCCCTTTACATTGTAGAATCTAAAACTTTAGATGCAATTTGCAAATTTGTAAATTGCTTTGTAGGTTTTAGATCTCATAAAGTAATTCACCTTTTGAGTGGTGGAATCTAAAACTTGACACACATTTTGAAAGTTTGTAAACTTTTAAAATGCATGTTGAGCTCTAGATACCATAAAATTTTTGAATGATAGAATTTGGAACTTAATGTGCATTTTTCAAGTTTGTAAACTTACAAAGTGCATACTAAGCTCCAAATCTCATGAAGCTAAAATAACCCCCTTCCCATAGGATCTAGAACCTAAAGCACAACTTATGACTTGTATCTAGGGTTTAGCCTTCTATTAAGAATCTATAATGTGATATTAAAAATTCTATGAACAATTTTCAAGTTGAAAAACTTGTAAAATGCATTAAGGGTTCTTCCTTCTACCATCCAAGTCATTTACCTGATTAAACATTTGACCTGCTTCAAGCATCTTCTATTTCTACCACTAACTACCATTAATGCAGTAATTATAGTGTATTTATATATAAACTAAGCCATTTGTGGAATTGTTTATCATTTTTTAATCACTATGTTTTTTTAGATCTAATAACCTACACGATGCCATCAACTTGCAAGCCACATATAATCAAGTACCTGTAGGTCAAATCCATGAGAGAAAAATTCAAATCCACATCATTTGCACCCATACACAATATTCCCCTTATGTTTTCCATGATTTTTTATACAATTTGAAACTTTTCTTTCAAAAATTGTTTTCATTTTCGTGAAAGGTTTCCAATTACTTTTCATATAGTTATCCCTATTATTGTGGCATTTTTAGTGTTTTTTGTTCAACATTGTTAAAGGATTGTTGTCTATGAGTTTGTGTTTTTTTTTCCAAAGTTGTAGTATAGGGTTTATCTATGGTTTTCTAGGGTTTTGTTTTCCAAAACATTCATCACTAAAAACCCTTAGTTTTCTTTCCTAAAATTCACAATCAAAATATAGGTTTTTGTCAAGCTAGGTCAATATTCTATAAGCATATCCCACTTTCAAAACCATTGAATACTCCTTGTATATTCATACAAGGTCCCCATGGATATTAGACTTGTATCGAGCACCTTAGCCCCATGGGTTTTACCATTGTATAAAGTACTTTCAATCCTTGTAAGATTCCAAATCTTTTTAGAAAGTGGAACTATTTCAAACATCTCCCATCCCCATGTGAATACACATTACTTAAGACATCTTCCCTTTCCATTAGAAATCCAACCTATCTATAACACCTTCTATCTCTACAAAATTATCACTTGCTCCAAGAACATCCTAGTTCCACTAGAACTTTCAACTACTTAGGACATCTTCCATTTCCACTAAAGATTATAATTATTTTAAATAAATAAAAACTCTAATAACTTTCATAGTTGGTTTCTTATAAGTAATAGCTCCATTTTTCATGTCTCTAAAGGAAATGAAGTTCAAATTTAAAGTACCTATAATGACTCACAATTTACATTCTAATACAATATGAATAACAAATACTAATTTAGGTCATATTAACCTAGGAGACTTTTGGGCTTAGATAGGTTCAGAGTTTAATAATGACCAGATCTAGAGTTTTTATGAATTTGGATTACCATGAGTTATAGCCTTCCCATTGTCAATTAAAATACCTAAGTTGGTTCTTACATTGGCCCAAAATTATGATCCTAATAAAAGAGAGGTCTTCAATGACAAAGGAGAAAAGATTCTGAATCTAAACCCAGATTTCATAAATTTAGTGTTTATAATCCCAAAATTTGAGAGTTATCTCGATGTAACCCCACAAAAATCCACATAATTATTTGAAGATAATAGATATGGGTGTCAGAATATGATCAATAAACAATGGCTCAAGTCCTCTAAGGCTTCCTCTACTAGACTACCAAAGATAATATATATGCCCGATTTCATTGATGAGATGGGAGATATCATTATATTGTTGTACAAAGTCATTGGTAGTCCTGATTTCAAGTGTTTCCAAGAGTGGATGTACTAATATATATGGGTCATCCAAAAAAATAACTAATAAATTCATTAGGCCCAACTTATAAGTGATTCCCTCCATAAGTAATTGTTGGAGGTACAAATAACTGGCAAGTTTTATATGACCTCATACATTGCATATATTCTGTCCAAAGTGAGATTATTCTTGGGACTTAACATAGTTCCTAAATAAATAAATAAAGTATGTAATTACTATCCTAACCTCACATTGGATGCTATTAGACAACATTTTATAAGAGTAAATGATGTTTTCATCTATTTCATAATTACCATGTTCAATAAAGAACTTGGGAGGACAAGATTCTCACTAGCAATAGTGGAAGAGATCAACAAATGGGGATCCTATTTAATTTAGTTCCCCACCTTTTATTATATTAGGGTAGTAGGTTTTAGTGGTTTCCCATATATAATTCCTTGATATGTTAGTGATAAATGGGCACGTATGGAGATGGTTAGGTAAATTATAGAGACCCACAAGCTCATTTCTAATAGGCACAATGTCAAGATAGATTTACCGATTTATATTAGCTAATACACATGTCAGTCCCTCCTTAAGGCCAAATGTGTTAAAGCTAAAATATTATAAATGACACTTAAGACTTTGGATTCAAGGCTATTTTTTGATGTAAATGGAAAGATCACCAATACACTAACACTTGCAACATATGTTCACGTACCATATTATGAGGATTATTGGGAGGATTGTGAAGACAAAAAGGGGTCAAAATGAGAGATTATTATAGAATGAACCTACAAAATATCAAATATTATGATCTAACATCATTTTTAGATGACTTGGTAGATGATGATTCCATAATGGACCTGATCTATTATACATAGGTTATAACACAACCTTTTCCAGCAGTAAAGTGGTCCACTCTAGAATCCTTTTCTCTTTTTGATAAAATAATCCATGTGATTAATAGAGAAATCAATTAGCTGAGGAGTAATGAAGTTCAGGTAATAAGAGAAATAATAGGGATCAAAGAGAAGATTTTAAATGTTACGATAGAGGGGATTAATTGATCGTAAGAGGTCTAGGTGAAACATCATAAGAGCTAGAGAAGAAGAAGAAGACTAAGGCTAGGAAAGTGGAATCAATTAAGGGTGAGGTATCTATAGAACAACCAATTAACCTTTCATATGAAGACACAATAATGGTAAGAGCTTCCATATATTTAATCTCCATATTTTGTAATAATGATAACCCCCATTTCTATTTTTCTCCCTCCTTTTACCTACATTACTCCAAAGGTTTCAGTACCCCCACCTCTTGTCTCTACTCCTTCAACATCTTAGGTTTCCATTTCACCTCTAGTTTCCATTATACCTCTTATCTCCATTCCCCCTAAATATATAGTTTCCAATTCACCTACCATTCCAACTAAATTTCCAACCATAATATGCTAAATGCAAGTAAGTCAAGTGGACACTCAGGGTTCCCCATCAATGGATTCTCAAGTTACCACTCCACTTTCCATTACTCAAATTTCACCTTCCCCTTTATTTCCACTCCCTCTTTCCATTCCATTTATAATCTCTTATCTCCAATCACCATTAATTTCCAACACCACTTAGTAGTACATAGCCATGGACTCAGTCATCCTAACTTTAGTCTCACAAGCTAACCCAACTCCTGAGGTAAGTATTATTTCACTTTCTTCCCCACTCACTTTATTTACATCAACAACCCTGAGTGGTTCCACACATCTCATTAATTCATTTAATGCTTTAAATTCCACTCTCCCACCTATTTCCAAATTGACAATCCCTATATTTATCCTATCTTCCACACCTCTAATAGACATAACTATTCCATCTACCTCCACCTCTTCTACTTCCATTATTTCCATATTTCCTTATCTTGGTTGAGATTGGAGAGACCTAAGTCATTGATGAGAATATAGATTTGCAATATATTGATGGGATCAAAGTTTCACAGGTAGTTCCTGATCAATCAATAGCAATATCTACCTAAGAGTCTACAATGGTCATAGTGTCTACCAATGTAGAAACATCAACTATTATTCTTTGGTGATGGTGTCTAACTAACTTGATGCTACCCCTAATTGGCTAGAAAAATGAGTGGGAAAGAAGAGAAAACACATGATTGAACCTAACACACTATACTTTGGTCTATCAAAGGTTAATAAAAAATCCAAACCTACCCCTCAGACCCTCTCAAGGATATTCAATGATGAAAAATGGGATATTTATGTTGAAATTATAGTACCCCCACTAGACAAATCAAAGGAAAATCTTATGTTGGAGGATTATCAAATTTATAATATCCACATTGGATGAATGACAAGAGAGGGGTTAAAATATGATGTAAAATCTATCATCAACTCCCTCTTTGTAAGGATTGATCATGATAAGGCCAACAAGGATGAATTAAAGAGAAAAGTGGATCAACTCACAACAACATTGAACCAATTCATAAAGCCTAGTGAATCATCATAATAACCACAGTCAATGTAGCCATTCAGTTAGATTCTAGATCAATATTTCATTGATTTGGTTCAAGACATGGCTCATATGGGAAGGGCTATGAATGAATGGTCAGAGGAATTCATCTCTAAGGGTAATAAGGTTATTATCTTAATAATGGACCAATATGAAAGAATCATAGAGAGGAAGAATATATTAAAATAATATGTTAATAATTATGAAGGAGAGATTAAAACTTTGAATTTATATTATCTAAAATTTACAACTATAGGTTCAATTTATGTGAACATTCTTGTTTTCAAGAAGATACTAAATAATGATACTGAGCACTAGGATTTACATAGAGTAAATTAGATTCAAATAAGGATACTTATAAAATCTTCTCACCAAACCAAGGTGGTGCATGATAAAGCTATTGACATGTTGTACACCATTGAAGGAATGATGAATATGATGTCATATTGACCAAATAATGATGAAAATAATATCTTAAAGGTAGAGGAGGTTTAGAATAAGTTGAAAGAGGTAGTTGAGAAAGAATATTCAAAGGATACACTCTTCACCCTGAGTTCTATTCATATATTTATCAGGTGGGAAAATGTATTGGAAAAAATAAAGATGGAAATACATGGGATCAAGACTTGTAGAAGAGAATTTTTTGATATTCAAAAAAATTGTGAAGTCTCTTCCTATAGACCTGTTGAAGAGTGAATACAAGAAGTTTTCGAGGCCTTTGATGCATATGTTGAAAAACTATAGGTCGAGAAAGATAAGAAGGCTAAAGAACTTCTAAATATTGATTAATCTTTTTGTTGAATTATTTTCATATATTTTGTTTCATATTTTTAAAACATTGTAAGTTTTAATGATGAAGGAAAAATATTTTTTTATACCTCTTTTTGGGAAAGAGAAACTTGTATTTTAAAATTTATATTTTTGACAATGTGAAAGTTGTAAAAAGCACAACTGCAAATTACACTTTCTATTTTGACAAGTTACAATTGCTAAAAAGTGTAAAATCATGAATTTCAAATTACAATTTCCATTTTAACAAAGTGATTGACTTAAAAAGTTTTAAAATTCTCACTTGTGTTTTTAAAGTTAGGGTTTTGTAAAGGTAACTTTAGTTATCTTTTGAAAGTCAAATTCTATCTTGGGTGCCACTCATTTTGCATGAAGAGTTATTTTTAATTGTATAAAGAAGAAAGGGTGTTGAATGAATATATTTTGATTCAATCCATGCAATTTAAATTAAAGGATAAATGCTATCTCTTAAATGATATTTTCCAAACCATTCTACAAGTGAAAAATTCTAGAAATAGAAGACCTCACTTTTTTTGCATGGATTTCTAGATTTGCATGGTTTGTCTTACTAGGAATTCAAGTTTTGACAATTGCATTGCATTTATTGGATAATTTTATATAAATATGGGTAGAACCCATGGTACAATATATATTTTTTCTATTAGAGGATATAATTTATGCATTTTGAATGTATTTTATACAAGTTTTAACCTTTGAAACAAAGATAAATTGAAGATTTGCCTTTTTTGTCTAAGAAATCTCTATGTATACTAGTCATTTGAGTATTTTTGGAAGTTTAATTTCTTATTTCAATCAAAAGAAATTCATTTTTGGTATATTTAGCCTTTTTATAAAATAGTTTGATTAAAATAAATTAACCATTCTCCCTTCTGTGAAAATAACTAAATATTACCTCTGGTTTCCAATTTGTACAAGTTTGTGCTAAATAAATTTCAATATAATTCTTTATTCCACTATGTTTACTAAGAAAGAATTAAGTCCCACTAAAATGTTTGGTGAAATCACAATTTAAATTTCACAAGGTTTCATTCTTTACCCTTTTTCTAGTCAAAATTTAGTTTAGGAAAAAGAACACTAAAAAGAGAAAAATTGCTATGTAACTGGTATCTTATCAGTTACATCAGATTAGTGAAAGGAAGTTGGCCTTCTCAAGAGGTTAACCTCAATTTTTCAAATTCCCACAACTACAAGGTTTTCCCATTATATCATTAGGTTTTTCATATCAAGCTATTCCACATCAAATAATGAGAAAAAAACTTATGTGATAACAATATTTATTATTGAATACTATCATGAAGAGTTGTAATTACTTATTATTATACATTAGCAGTAGTGGATGTAGACTTGTATCAGCCATGGTTGAGTTTGTGTAATTAATTTATATATTGGTGTTATGATGTGTTCTCATGATATTATAGATCAATGATATATTATGTAATATGTTTCATTTCCTATTATCACGCATTGAGTATTTTGTATGATCTCCATTTAGATTCTCATGGTGTAATCTATTTATGGTATACATGTTTAATTTTTTTTCATGTATTTATATTTATATCCTAATGGGGATGTTAAATGATGCACTGGTTCATGTACACAATTAGGTGTAGTCATTATCTCTCTCTCTCTCTCTCTCTCACACACACACACACACACACATCTATTTACTCAGTTTTGTCTTTTGCTTTTGATATCTCTTAAGTAAGGACTTATTTGTGCATGTTTCATTTATAGGAGACAAAATGGAACAAGCTTCAAATACTCATATATAGATTCATGGGATTTGCCTCTTAGGTGAGTCCATGTAAAATTCTTTATCCTTTATCCTAATCATTTTGATTTAATATAGTTATAAAATTAAAGGGTAAAATGTAATTTATTTAAAATTTTAAGGGTTTTACAATGAAAACCCTATGCTTAGATTAAAGGGCTAAGATTTCTAAATTAGTCAAATAAATATGAAATGATTAAGTACTAATTTATTATGACCTTTGACCTTGTTTAAATTTATAAAAATAAAAATAAATAGGGATAAATAGAGACTTATCTAAAAATTGACTATCGTGGATGATCTAGGTTCTGAAAGTTGAGATCTAGACAATTATATGTGTCATGAACAAGATTCTAGTGTTTGTCTACTCATTGGATAGTAGTGACTAGTATGGATGGTAGTGCCATATATGTGTAATGTCCTCAATGTGGTGCTAATGTCCCCTTTGTAGGATTGTTCTTAATTTTTAGGAGCACCTATGAATGTGTCTATATGCTAGTTCCTAGGTGTACAAAACCTATAGCTTTGTGTTGTGCCTAGAAAACCTAATTTAATGTACAAACCCTAGTCCTCTTTGCAAGCATGACATGAGAAATAATTTTGTGTGTTATCTAGGAATGTTTGGGAAGCTAAGAATTCAAAAATTATTTAAGTTATGGAGCTTCCCTTTTTGGCCTAATTTTATACCAATATTTGATTGAGCCCTTGAACCCCTAATATTTGGATGCTGATCTTTGATGGTGACCAAAAATGGTCAATAAGATGATAAGGATATAAAAATTCTATATCAACAGTCCATATTGAATTATGACATCATCTAAAAAATTACCAAGGGAGTTTTAAGAAATGATGGATGATGTAAATTAACTTTCTCAAGGTCAATGATATGTGGTGATGCATTGCTCTCCTTTTTTATTATGCTTGTAGGTCCCGATCTTCTAATGGATAGTCAAGATCAATATTTCTCAGATCAATGATGGGCATCAAATCAAAACCATAGCCCTTGTTTTATCCCATTTTTAACAAAACACATAAAATGTATTATAATTAAATAGGTGTAAAAATGGAGTATATTAAAATGCTAAAGATGTAAAATAATCAATGATCCTAATTGTGTCAATTTTCTAAATTTGGAAAACTACTATTTTTGGAAAACACTAAAGAGAAATATACTTAACTCAAATATATAATTTGATTGATTATTCCAGATGTTTAACAATGAGAATAAGTAAAAGAGATGATTTGTATACTCCAAATTATAGACAAAATAAGAGACTGCTTATGGACAAGACTTCTATAAGTGGACAACATTGTGGGACACTCTTGTCTATTGACAACAGATTTATCCAAATTGAGTATGAAAATTGACTAGCATGAATATATGGAGAAAATATGATTTTGAGAATGCCATATTAGAGAAAAGATCAAAATATATATGTGGAAAAGACTATTATATCTAGACAAAAACATAGGCTAATCTAGTCTATTAATTGTGGACTTCTCCTTTTTGACCATGGTGAAAAAATTATTATTATGCCTTCTACACCTATGTCTACTAAGCAATATAAGATATTATAACTTATATTTTTCCATCTAACATTTGTTGTGTTTCTTCTCTTATCTTGGAGCACTACGAGGTACTTTGATAATTTGAGATCTTGAAAAAAAAAGGGAAGTGAAATGGAATGAGGTGACCTTAATCACCCCCTTGATGATTGAATCATATCTATGTATCTAATACTCTAAGGATAAAAAATAACCCAAGTAGTTATACCACCTAGATTTAATGTGAAATTATGATCCTTGACTATATGCATGCAACTAGAAAAATGAATTTTAATACATGATAATGATGACTCTTAATTTTCTTTGAGATGATCTTGACTTGGCTTATGGTTGATACTTTTGAATGATCTTGAATTTGGGAGGAAAATGGTATATTTTATCAATGTGAAGAATTGTATAATCTTGAACCAAGTGAATAACAAGTGTTCTTAATGAATGAACATTTATATGTATTTATAGGTGAATATTTTGATAGTTTCCTTTAACTAACCTTATTAAACATTTAAAAATACAAAAAAATGATCTAATTTTTTTAAAATAGCCATTATTTGGTATGGCACATGGTCAACCTAGGTGAAAATGAGTGTAGTAGATATTTTATTTACTTAGGGTGGACATGTCATGAAAAATCAAGGACATTTATCCTTAATAGGGGATAGTCTGAGGGTGATATTGAGTAATTTTATAATTTGAATTTAAAAGTTTTGTATAATAATGACAACATAAAAAGGGTTGAACCTACATATTGATAAAACTATTATAGAAATGGTGAATAAAATTCATTTATTTAGGTGCAAGTCATGTGGTTCAATATGTATCAAGAATTCGCATTATCAAGTACCTGTGACCAAATTTATGTGCCTACATGCCCCCTCCCCACCCACCCCCCCTTCCCTTATTATAGTAATGAAATTTCTAGAGTAAAGAAGTAAAAATTGAACTTGAGTGTGTACAACACACTTTGTATTTGAGATAATAATCTAATTGTATAGGGAACTCAAATTTAGTAAACCCTTAAACAAAACATGAAGTAGTCATTTGTCCACTTTAAAATTCAAAAAAGTTAAACTTTGAAAATTGAGAGTTGAAAAGACACTGAGGAAGGAGTACACTTTTATGTAGATAAAATCATATTTTTATATAACCCATAATTGATGATGGAAAATTGTTTCCCCTTATTGAAGCACTTGAATAATTTGAATTAATGGAAAATTGATAGTGATTAAGTCCTAATTTTGAACAACAAATCAAGAATTTGAGTTGGAAAGATGCATTATTCCAACTCTCATGAATGGGTAATAGTACATAATGTAATAATATATATTTTTTTAACCATGATGGGTTCACTATAATTGATTCAAAGGCCATTGAGTGTTACTAGACTTGAACATACATCATCTACAATAGAAGATCAAACCACAACATGGGTTTGTTATAAGGAATGCCAAGTCTATTGAGCATCACTAAATCTTAATTTATATTATGAGCTACATATTTAATTCACACCACTAAAAAGATATCTAAATTCTAATTTTTGAATGATAAAAAGAGAATGAAGAATATTCATGTCCCCATCTTGATTTCATTACTAACATATTTGAATTAAAATATTTTACTTTTGATCTTTGAAATCTGAAAATGTAATTTTGATCTTTGAATAAGAATGAACACAAATAAATATCATTCCATTCTAATATGTGCCAAGTGATAAATAATGCCATGTATCTATATGCTCAATTATTATTTTATTTTATTCTTTTAATTTTGATCTTATAATTATTTTACACATGCCTATGCATATGCTTTTAAGTATGTATTATATTATATATCGAGTCTAAAAAATGAATGCATATGCAAGTCATGTGTCCAAAAAATTTGTATTAATATTCCAATATCTATCAAGTATCCTATTTTTTAATTGTAACCTTAAAACCTTGTATTCTATTATAGAATTTAATTTTTCATTTGTTTTCATCTTTGAAATATTTTATTTTTTTAATCTTTGAACCCTATACTCTATATGTTTGAAACTTGTCCTCTATTCTAAATATGATTTTTGTCTAATTATAGAGGCTTATATCTCTAAGAAAATCCCACTATGATGCCCCATTATGAAATGATTAATGTATCCTACAAGTCACTCATCTCAAAATAAGAGTTAACGATATCATGTGATAAATATAGAATCATGCATTAATATATAGACACATGGAGAGTATGTCATCATAGAAATGCATTTCCCATTAAAACATGCAACATATTTAATGTGAGGCTAAAAAGTGTGATGTATAGATATATATAGTAGTGATGCACATAATGATAGATTTTATCAAGATCTTTGAATAGCAGTCATGTGATGAATATCAAACTCCTGTAGAGGCAGAATGAGAGCTCTGAAAATAAGAAAATTCCACAAAGGAAATTTTTACATTAGCCAACTTTAGGAAAAAATAAAGTACATATAGGGTGAGATTAGGTCACCAAAAAGGTAAAACTCTAACTCATAATTATAACCCACTTAAAGGTAAATGACCCCTAATGACTTAATTAACTAACTTAAGTAAGCCAAAAAAACATGTAGGTAAAACCACTAGGTGGGAAAAGTCTACAATAACATCCTCCTTGAAGCATAGATTAGGTGGGTAGAAGAATTGGGTCCCAACAATGAGCCCTGATGAGGTACCCAAGTATAATACAACTCCCGTAAAATGAGGTAAAGGATAAAACTCGTAGGAACAAAACTCCTCCCAAAAAGAGAGAAAAGAAGATAAGAGGGATAAAAATACCCACTAAGGTCTACAATTGACTGTAGCCATTTGATGTCCCCTAGAGGAATGCTTAGAAGTGATTGTGAATCAGAAGTAGATGCAGTGAAGAGTGGATTATCTTAGAATAACGAATTTGTCAACCACATGCCTGATGGATCTTCAACCAAAGTGTAATTATTATGAAAGGAATGATCCTCATACTACAAGTTAGGTGGCTCATTTTATCTATGCCAAGATGGTGCAATAAAATCAAAGACAAAGAAGGTCTGTAGAATTCTTTGTAACTATGGAATAGACTATCTAATGTCTAATGTGTTTTGGATCAGAAGACCATTACCTTATAATATTAGAAATAGACCAGAGGTAGTTAGATCAAGAAATAACTCTTAAATATCTAGAAGGTGATAAGGAGATCATGGAGGTGTGTCAATTTCACTACTATAGTCATCTATAGAAGAAGAGTTATTAATATCAGAAGAATGCTTAGTCTCAAAAGTGTCATCAAGTACAAGTGAGTCTAAAGAGGAATCTAAATAATCTGAAGGAGAATAAGGAGAAAAGTGTGAGAAGATATATAGCAAAGTTTGATGATCAACCATTCCCACAGCCAAAATAATATCACTATGCAACTCCTTGATGTACAATGAATCTAGAGTGAATTAAACTCGCATGCCCAGACCAAGGTGAGTGATTTGGTAGACTGATATGAGATTAGTTGAGAGTGAGGGTAAACTTAGAAAATTATTGAATGTTCCACCACTCAATTCAATAGACCTTCTCTCGAGAACCTTTTTAGAAGTGATGTCACCCAATTGTATAGAGGATATGTCACATGGTTCCAAAGAACTAAACTCAATCTATGAAGAGGCCATATGATGTGAAGCACCAAATTCAATGATCTATGTAGGAGGAGTTAAAAGCACAACTTTAACTAAGTATTTGCCCTTATGTTTCCCCTTGTTATTTTCTTTTGCCTTTTCCTTACTAGATTCATTTGCCTTAGTAAATTCATGGGTTGATGAAGATGGTTTTAAAAAATCTAGAACACTTATGTTATTCTGAATAAGAATTTTAGTAAGGTCATCAATTTATTTCTTCAAACATTTACTCTAATCATGCTTACCTAAGAAATGCCCATATTTGATCCAATCTTTCTTAGGCTTATGACTAGAAGAAGAGGTCACATTGATTCATTTAGAGGTGGAAATATTTTTATGCTTGTCATCCTTTTTCTTGATCTGCTTTCTCTCTCTATTATTAGAAGCCTTATCTTTCTCAACAAGCAATGCATGAGATTTAGATGACTTCACTATGCCCTTTTAGTATCAACTTATCTTTCTCCTAAATTAGGTTGGCAATAAAGGTATCTAAAGAAGGCATATTTCATGTAGTGTTAAGATAACTCTTAGTGGCATGAAAAGTAGACACAAATACAAAATATTTAGGACACATTTTAGAGAGAATTGATAGAACAAGTTATTCATCTTTCTTGTCAATTCCACATGCTTTCAACTATAATCTCAAAAGTTTGAACTTGGTAAAGAAGTCCTAAAGAGTGTCAAAATCATTTGGGCTCAATCTAATAAGCTCATTTTCTAGCTCATGTCCTCTCATCACATCTTGCACTCCAAAGAGCTTGGTGAGCTGGGCTCACACTTCAGTAGGTGTTTTGGTAGATTTAATGTGAAAGAGTAGATTTGGGGAGATGGAAAGACATAATAGTCCATGGAATTTATCACAATGGTTAAACCATTTGATTTTTTCTCTAGCATCAGTAGGTTCAATCTCAGTGCCCATTATAATTTGATGGTAACCCTTAAATTTAAGATAATTTCCATTCTAGGTTTCCATTCATCATAATTAAATGGTGTAAGTGGACTTATTGAGAATGAATCCATAGTGTAGAAGTAAGTATTATTGTAGTAAGTAAGGAAGTGATGGAAAAAAAAGAAAGACTGAAGGCAAAACAAACACACAAGTACCAAATTACAACTATTAGGCAATGACCCCCTTTGAATGTCTCAAATACAAGCATGCTTGTATAGATGTCAGATTCAAATTAAAATGTGTCTTGAGCAGTAGGTGCATAAGTATAATGAATAAGAGGAATGTTAGATACAATTGATAATGTGTTCAAGAGTGTACAAAAAATTTGAAATTTTTGATATCTGTGGATGGCCCAATGATAGGTCTAATGTGTAGAGCATAAAAAATAAGCACTTTTGAAGAAAATGACACTAAAAAAGGAGTTATAGATCAAAAGTTATGGCACTTACAAGTTGTTACTTCAACATATTCCTAGACCCTTTCCAAAAATGGAAATTTTTTTCCACACTTATAGGTCTATTTATTCATTACCTTTCACCTAAAATTTGATGATTTCTAGAACGTCATGTGCTTACTTGCTCAGGGTTTTGAATAACTTCAACTTCAAGTTCTCAAACTACTTCAACTTATAAAAAGTTATAATCAGTTGACCCTAGAAATCCCAATTAATTCTCCACAATGTATTTTAGGTTCTTCAAGCTACTTGACTTTAGGTTCTTTAAACTACTTTACTTTAGATGAGTAATAAGTTGTCAACCTTTGAAAACCTAAATGGGTCTAGCGAGTAAGTAATCGGGGTTGAGAAACCCAATTACTTATAAGTTGTCACACTTCATCAACTTGATTTGGCTTGCAAGCTCAACTAATGTACCTCAGAGAAATTGAATTGGTCTTAGGAGTTAGTAATGCACCCTAGAAAACTTGAATTGGTCTACGGGCACCAAATTGGAGATATCAGGATGGTTTACTTGATTGTATGGATAGTGACCAGATAGAAGAAATTGATTTTTTTAGAAAATTTGTGAATTTTCTTAGAAAAATTAGAATAACCCATTTTAGATCTCAAAAAACCTACAAAATATATGCAAATAGATTTTTCATCAAGGGTTTTTTGACATGAGTTTTAAGGTAGTTTTCAAAAAATGCCTCTAAGGCCAAAAATGGCAGCCGTATAGTATGAAAAAACAAGGTGAATGCAAGAGGATATTACCAAAGGATAAAAATGCATGAGGATATCAAGAAATCTCTAATATCATGATATGTTTTTCTAATGTCTTTGAATAGCATCCATGCGATGAATGCTGAATTCCTATAGAGGCAGAATGAGAGCTCTAGAAATAAGAAAATTCCACAAAGGAAATGTTTACATTAGCCAACTTTAGGAAAAAAATGTACATATAGGGTGAGATTAAATCAAAAGAAGGTAAAACCCTAACTCACAATTATAACCTACTTAAAGGTAAATGACCAATAATTACTTAATTAACTAACTTAAGTAAGCTAAAAAGACATGTAGGTAAAACCACTAGGTGGGAAAAATCCTACACTAACACATAATAAGTAACCATATCTGAAATAAACTACAAAGTAAAAATGCATGATATGTATCATGACACCACTAATAAATCTCAACAAGAAAAAGACACACAATAAATAATGTCATATAAAGGCCAAAGGATGAAAAAAATAGACATAATATGCCAAAATAATCAAGGAAAACAACTACATGTAAGAGACATTAAGAATGTCTCAAATAAGGAACATGTTCAAATGTTGCATAAAAAAGAGGACCACGGGCCACAAGTAATGGAAATTTTCAAATGTCATGCATATTAAACAAAATCTCATAGATATTTTCACATAATTTACATGCAAGGGCCACACACAACAAGCAAACAATGTTTAGCCTATCATGTGAGAAATTGAACAACATTGTAAGAGCATATAACAAGTGAAAACTAGTCTTTTCCATCCACATGTATCAATTTCATATCATACCAAACTAGCATATCCATGTTAAAAAATGTTTGTTATGAGTAATTGTAAATACACTTGTAAGATATGAAACTCAACATGGCATTTGAATTCATAGATAGATATAAGTTGTTATAATGTAACCTATAGAAATATATACCCCTAAATAGGCATGACCATTGGTAAAAGGGAATCCAAAATCTAAGAATCTATGTGTAATATGTATTTCCTACATCACACTCATATACCTCATGAAATTCATGTGTGTATAGAAAATAATATGTGATCTACCAAAAAATGTGATAAATAACATATGTAAATAATAAAATTATAATTCATGTCATACTCAAGTAGTGACTTTTTAATTTTTTAATTTTTTTTTATATTTTTGTAGTATCTGATTTTTTCTTTATTTTTGTAATATTGGATTTTTTGTAATTTTCATATTTTTAAACAAAAATATCCTATAATCCCATCAATGGGAGGATTGTAGTGCATGTTTGGATCAAAAATGTTGAAGATGAGTTTTTATGGGTGAAAAGTGCTACATGTACATGCATCTGAATCTAGAAAGGCATAAGGTGTTGTAACATAATTTTCATGATCACTAACCATATAATATCTTTCATAATTTATATCTTGAGAAGGTGTAAGACTTAGTGGAGTTTGTTTTATAATAGGAGGATGTTTCATACTCTATCTTTGTTGTAGAACACGTTGAATTGTCAGAGATACTACTTTAGGATGCATTATATTAAATTTAAATTTATTTGAATCATGTGTGAATTTTATATATGGTGGTTAATAATTAGGATGGTGTGCCACTTTCCTTTGAGTTTAATATAAATAAATATTATCTATAGGTGATACAACTAATTATGCGTTATGCTCTTAAATGGGTGCATTGATTTTATTTATATTATGTTATTTAAAAGTAACCTTTATATATTTTTACTATGCTTTTGAAGAAGTCCCATAATCAAAAATGGTGGAGGAGGAGGATGAGATACTATTGGATATATAGGGTACTCATATTGAATGCCTTGAGCTTTTTCCACTTTATTACAATGTATGTATTTAAGACATTTATGCAATGTAGATGGTACTACATAATGTTTTTGTATATGTATTCTAATAAAATATTAAAGGCCCATGTGCTTGGTAATAATATGAATGGAATTTATACTATTGATAAACCAACTTGGATAGGTAGCATTAAATGCCCCAAAGTATCATGTGTATGACCATTGATTGCTTTGATTACTCTTGATGTAACTTGTAGATCTTTAAGTCATTGAGTGGCGATAGAAATATTTGGGTGAAAATGTCTTTTAAGTCATTGTCTACCATAGAGTTATTCATATGACATAGCATGGCCTTGTATCAAAGAACATAATTTTTGATTGGATTATTTGACCCTTGCTTGAATTTAATAATTTGTGCATAAGATAGATTTTCACCAATGTTGATAGAAAATTATGCTAGGAATTATTTCACTAAAGGGTTGAATGATCTATCTGATTTAAGTGGGAGATCATAAAACCATTGTAGAGCATAGTCTTTGAGAATTATTAGAAAGAGATTGATGATTAATTTTTCATTGTAGGCATAGTCCAAAAATGCTACATTAAATGAGTGAAGATATTGTTCATAATCTCCTTTAACCTCATAAAGTGGTAGCTTAGGAGATAATAAACCTACTAGTAATGTGTAATAGGTTATCTTAGGTGCCAAATGATTATGAACAAGAGTATGAGAATCGATTGAGTGACTTGATTTAGATACACCTTGATCTAATTGTAACACTTTATCATGTAAGGCTATGATAATTTGATCAAGATAGTGTATAATAATAAAGGCTAGTAAATGGCCTTTTATAGAAATAAATGGAGGTGTTTAGGATACTCATGTAGAAATATACATGTGAATATGTTATAAAAAAATTAATTCACCCATACCTAGGAATGATGGTACATATGTAGGTTTAGGTGTTGATATAGGAATATAAACAATATTGGAAACTAAAAAACCTTAAATTAGAGGATTAATAGATTTAAAAGGCACCTCTTGTTGTTGTGTTTGAGATGAAACAAACTTTACTTAATGTGTAGTCTTAAATGGTAAGAATATCTGGACAACCTTATCCACCTTTTGGGGAAATTATCAAAGTCCTTGACATAAATTAGATAAATCTTTGAATTTTTAAAGATAAACACCATTAAGTTTATATGGATCAATTATATAATATATTTTATATTATCTTGCATATTTTTGTTATATTAATTAACATCTTAATCACTAACATCATCTTCAATGTATATATATATTTTTAAGTGTTGCCTCATCATATTGATCAAAAGTGGAAAATATTATCCATTTTATAATTGTAGACACTTAACATTGGTCAAAATTGGCTTTCGATTGGACTTCAAACTGATTCATACCAACCATTACAAATTAAGCATATAAATCACTAAATGTCCCAAATTTGTTTGTGCATCATTCATCAAATCTTATAATCATGTTGAGAAATCCCTAATTTGGGTATCCTATCATATGAAATAATAACCTCTCATGAATTCATCCCTAAGTACTTTAATACATTACAATAATCAATTTGGTCTATGGACCCAGTATGTGGGGCACATGAACAAATATTAAATCTTGAAAGAGATAAATGGATAATAAAAATTAACTAACAAGATAAACCAAATTAAATACCTAGTTGAATTATCCATGTGAAATTAATGAATAACTAAAAAAAGGAAATTGAAAAATTAAAAGTATCCTAGATTTTCATCATTGCCTTTATGAGTTATCAAGATTTTTGATAATATCCTAAAATATCTATTTTGGAGAGCCATGCCTAGTATTTAAAAATCATAATTACTTGATAACTATTAACTCTATTGGGATTATATTTGACTCACCAAGGTTAACTTTGAACCCATTTCAAGCCTGAAATCAACCTGAACTCACCTTGGGTGAGATTTAAGTCCTTATGATATAAATACAATTCCATGCCTCTTCATTTTTAAGCTCTCATAAGCCAAAGTTATAATGTAAATTTGGAGAGAGACAAGCTATTTTAGTGAAAAGTTATTATGTTCAAATATCTTGAACAAGACCTTTGATGTAGTGTTGTAATGCCCAAATTACCATATAAGTAGTGTTATAATGCCAAAATATTAAGACAAGACACAACACAAGCCATGGTGCCAAGGAGAGAAGGATCCAACAAGATTCATTTATCAAAGACTACTTGATGCACAAGTTGAGTAAACCACTCAAAAAAGCATTTGAATCTCTCAATGAAGGTAAAGGATTTATATCTTTTATTTTTTAGGCATGGCTTTCATTTTTCTTTTGTTACTAAGCTATCCCTAAGTTCTAGGCTTAGAGTGTAAGTGATAGTGTGTTTTATTTGAATTTTATTACTTAAACTAACACTATACCAACCTCCCTTATTGGATTCATATAAATCACTAAATGGCACACCTAGTGAGACTTATGTACCCCATAAATCCTTTTAATGACTTTTTAGCATATTATGTACCATTATTCGGTCCTATTTTTGGTTTAATTGGACTCATTTTCATTAACTAGTTTTGAAAATTCCATTCATGGGTTTATATGTGCAAAGCTATAACATGGACTATTAACCTATGGCTTGGAATCACTACAGGCTATTATTATGCCTAAAAACCCTTGACTTGAGTAGCAGGTTGATAGGCCATCTTTCAAAGCTTTGTTTAGGGTCATCTGGACTCCATTTTTGATTTTTTTTTAAAAACCATATATTTTATCCTAAATTTTAGAATATACTATTAGTTTACCTTCAAGTTGTATAAATGTTTCAAAAAATCTCTAAAACCCCCTAACACTTTTTTTAGGACCCAAAGGCCATAAGGAGACATTTAAAACACTTCTAACTTGAATTTTCACAATTAAAATTGATTTTTTAAGAATATTTTTGTTTAAATCATTTTTGTTTTATTTCAAGCTTTCAATAACAAATGCCAAGGGGCTTAAAATTCATAACACATATCATTTTGGTGATTAAAATAAACTATCACATTAGATAAATGCTCTTAAGAGTTTTATTTTCATTATTTATTTGTTGAAGTAATTTATTTTAACAAAATTATTGAGGTGTGTATGATCTCCCCCCATCTCTTTTAGGGAACTCAGGTGATGAAAAATGTTCACTATTTATCTCAGCCACTTTAGTCCAAAAGCATGAAAAGAAAATTATCAAGGTCTTCCATAAATCCATATGAATTAAGTGATCTGAAGATGACCTTAACATATTTTCACTTGTATTTTATTTTCATTCATTTTAGCTTGTAAATGAGAGTTTATCGCCTCTTCATGATTTCTATAGGGAATCATTGACATGGGAATTCATCTCTCGACACCATTTTAACCCTACTCCATAGTGGGGTATACAAATTGAGGTTAACGTAATAGGATATTTGATTGAGTGGTTAAACAAACTCTATTATTAAGATACTAACTCAGACCACAGGGACAACTCAAATATCATACTACATTGAGCAAATGATGGATGTAGTGGTTATGAAAAGGAAATGACCTTTTCAAAATAAGTTGATTGACACAAATCTAAATGATGTGATCATATCTTATGTTAGCCACACTTGAGATAATCTATAAACATGAAAAAATTGATAGATTAGAACAACCCCACTTACCTTAGATGTTGAGTGTGGAGCCCTTTAGGGCTATCACCTGACCATGGTGGTAAATTTTGGGGGCTTAGAGATCTCCACAAATGTGGGGAGTGAATTTTTCATGTACTCCACATGTGAGTAGGATATTTTTAGTCATATAAAATGTAATAATTGGTAACTTGAATATGGTTAATGACACCCAATCCTTAGGTCACTCTTGCTTACTCTCATGACCCTCTTAGGCTTACTTTCACTGATTTCTAGTCATCCATAGCTTTCTAAACTTGGCCCCGACTGAGCCAAGATCCTCTCTTCATTACTAACCCATCCCCCTAGGTCCTATTTACTTCAAAAATAAGTGGAAAAGTTAGACTATAAAACTAGACCCTAGGGTTTAATATGCTAAAATTTCTCAATAGAGACAATGACCAAATGAGCATCGCATAGACTATGTTCTTTGGTATAAGACCATCTTGGATAAGATGACTATCCCCATGGTAGATCAAGAATTATAGGAAATTTTAAAATAAAGTCTTATATGAGCACTTTATGAATCAATCATGTCTAAAATATTCTCTTCCTTCACTAAATTGTGTCACACATTAAAGGAAAGAAAAGTCAAACTAATTTCAATAGCCAAACTAAAGTACACTAATACATTAAAAACAAATAATAAGAGTAACACAAAGTCTAATATAAGGTCAAGTTTAATGATACTAAAGGGCATAATAAATCTAAAATCAATGTGGCTTCAGAGCCTCCTCAATTAATAGTTTTATTATCATCCCCTCGATGTACTTTTTCACTTCTAGTTCCTCTAACAAAGGTTTTATAGAAGCTTTTGGATTGTAATACCTTATCTCTCCCTCTTATTTGGGTAGTTGATCCAATAAAGACTCTTCGAAAAGGATATGATCAATAATCATTTTATGACTACCATAGGGCACTAAGATATATGATAAATAGATGCATCAGTTTAAAGCACAAGATATAGAACCTAATATATTTAAATGCTATTGATCTTGGAACTTTAGTTGAGCCTTCACTAGCAAAACAAACACATGATAAAGCATTTAAAATATTCTTAGATCCATTTCCAAAAAATTAACAATAGGATATAGGGGACGCATCAAGATTTCATCATGCATATAATGCACATTCACCACCAAATACATATAGGGCACCTTCAGTTGAGTTGCATCCTTTGAGCAACATGATTAGTGTATACAATTCTAGAGTTTCAGCTAGACCTTCTATCTCCTTCTTAGAGTACAAGATCATCAAGGATGTTTCATATTATCATTCACTCTTTATCAGAGCTCATATTCATAATCAACCTATTCATAATTTACTTATTGACAATGACTCTAGTCTTAACATGTGCACTTTGACACTACTACAACATTTGGATTTTTCAGAGTAGGATATCACTTTGATAGACATAATTATTAGTGGTTTTAGTGGGCATATACAAAGTTCATTAGATGAGATAGTAATTTCACTATAGGTTGGTCTTACACATGTGGCCACACCATTCACTATAGTTCCCAGCGTAAGAGTTTTTGATATGCTACTTGGTTGACCATGAATTCAAAAACTTAGGGTAGTGCCTTCTATAATTCAAAAATAAATGAAATTCATTCATGATAATTAAATTGTTATAGTTGATATATTTCCATATGAGTTACCAATCCTCACTTCAAAGCCATCTACTAGCTTGTAGTCACTATTTTTAGTTTCACCACTACTTTCAATTTCACCACCAGTTTCAGTTTTGCCACCAGTTTTTGCTTCTCCTCTAATTTTAGTTCCTCTTCAACTTCAAATTTAGACATAGTTGAGACATAAATCACCAATATAAAGTCTCCATACACCTCCATATCTTTATGATTCTAGAAAACTTCTAGTTACAATATTCACACCCAAAGTATTTTCATTGAGATCTCATACGTCTACACATAGAGCACATGTTTAGAGAGTTTATCCTACTTCTAGATGGGTCCCTAAGAGACCTATAGTTGCATCCACTTCTCAGAGTTATAGAGGGATCCTATATCCAGTTTATACTTTAGATATTTTAGAACATTTACAAAACATATAGCTTTTAGAGGCATAGCTCAGTATTTTCATCATGCTTCATGATCATGCATGATTCCACTCCATGATACAGGACACCATGATAGGGAGTCTCACATGAGACTCATCAATTAATATCATTTATCCTTAACATTGAATGTACATAATCTCTTCTAAATGATTGTATATAATTCAAAAATTTTAAAAACCCAAAAGCATTAAAAAATGTTAAAATAATAAAAACATTTTAATTCTATGCATCATCCATGCTTTACATTGTTACTACTATGCTAGGACTTATAGTTTCTATTTCATACTATTATATGTTGATTTATCTACATTACCATGATTCACTTGATCTTATTTGAGTGTGTATAAGGATATGTAGGTACTTGATTGCTTCACTATACCCATCGAGAGGACATCCTACTTCTACATTCAAGATACACTTTGATATACATACCCATTAGGGGCATCTTCTACATGACTACACCATCTAGGCTATGTCATTCCTACACTCCACACTCTAAGTTATCAAGCTAATTTACATTACTTACTATATTACATAGATTACTATATCACCATTTCACTAGTATCTAACACTTATGTATCTCTTATAATATACCTAGTCTTGTACTAAACATGTCTTGTATACTTTCACTCTTACTTTGATTAGTTAGATGTGAATCTATCTTTCTAGTTATTATATGATTTATTTCATTGATTAGTGTATCTTGTTTTATTATATTTCTAGTTCTTGTTTGTCTCTTATATGTGCCTTAGGACATTTACTAATGTCCTTTGCTTCTATTCATGGGTGTGCCTTAGGATATTTGCTAATGTCCTTTGCTTGTACTCTTCTATGTGCCTATGGCCCTTGTGTCAAATTTGCTTTCTCCACTTATATGTGTATGTGGCATTTGAACATGCCTTGTATGTTTATTTTATAGTTTGAATGACATGTGCCCATGTCCCTTGCTTGCATGGCCCCTTGGCCACCTTTGTATGCTTCTTTATTCTTGCTTTGTGTGCTTGTTTATTGATTGCATCTTTGATTATTACAATGCCATGATCCTTATCATGTATTTTTTCCTATTCTCTTGGATGCCATGATGGACATCATGCTCTATCCCTCTAACTAACAACTAATAACTAACAAATAATAAACTAACAACTAATACTTTCAATTCAAGTTTAGTACATTGTATATGTTATTCGATTGTTATATCTATCTAGGCATACCCCTATTGATGTAACAATCTCTAAAATAAAACCATACTATATCTTGTTGATTATCATTGCTATATCATGTATATTTATAGCTCAAAACACTTACATGGCTTCTTCTTCTTCGGGTAATCATTTCAAGGTAGCTATTCCTACACTCAGAAGAGGGGGAAATAAATAAGGGTTTTACTACAGAGATCATAACTCATATCAATTGAAAAATCTAGTTTTAGAACATCAAAAACAATAAACAGTCATCAAACCACTCAAAATAGAAGAGGTAGATAGTAAAGATTCTAGAATAGTGATTAGTTTCATCCTAAGACAATAGAGCCAAGGTTGGACTATAATTTCAAACACTAGGGTGTCTATTTTTAGTGCTATTATCTAAATAGTAGAAAAACTAGGTGTTTTAGAAGTAGGTAGAAAGGTAGGTTCAACTAGAGTTTTACACAATTAGACCAGTTTAGATCAATAGTTTTTAGTACAATTTTATTAGAGAATTCAGACATAGAGGGCATCATATGCAAAATGATTGGCCCTCACTTCCAATTTTAGATATATAAGTTGGTATAACTTCCAGATCATAATTCGTGTTTTAGACAATAATGATTAGGGGCATATTACACAACACTTTTGCTTCTTTTCTTTCAATTTTTAGCATTACCTAGGCATTCTCAATAGTTTCTTGCCTTATTCCATCTATAGGTTGTTGACATCATTTAGGAGTGGCTTTCATACAAGCCTAACATCCTCATCCCTGAGTACCCAAGTTCCTAAGTAGCTTCCACATAAGCCAAATTTTTAGTTTTAGAGTGGCTTTTATACAAGCCTAATCTACATCTTTTCTAGGTTAATCAACATTGTCCTAGTTCTAGCACATATTTGGCTATTCATGCCACATTTTTAGATTTATAGAATATTCAAGGGATTCAAGAGCCATCTCATACAACATACTTCTTCATACTGGTATTAGTTTATAGCTTCACTTCATCGAGCAATGATGGATCTAAAAGGACAGCCTTTGCATTATTAAGCCATCTATTTAGAGGGATTGGATACATAGTCCATACATCAATTATCACATGTATGATCATCTAGCTTCACTTAGTAGGCAATGATGGAGCCAAAGGGATAGCCTTTCTATTCTTGATCCACTTTCTATGGAATTGATTTACTCTTTGTTTCCATTTCATAGATTCACACTTACACAATGTGTACTCTATGCACTATCCAACATTACTTAGCATTACAAAAGATTCATGGGCTTGACCTTTGTAGGTAATTTTAGGTATGCTTTCTATTTTCATTTATCCTAGTATTTCATTTTTTTGCATCACTAGAATAAAGGTGGGACAAATGTAGTCATATAAAATGCAAAAATTGGTAACTTGAGCATAGATAATGACACTCAATCTTTAGGTCCCTTGTGCTTTCTTGCATGACCCTCTTAGGCTTATTTTCACTAATTACCAATCATCTATGGACTTTCAAACTTAACCTTAATTGATCCAAGACCCTCTCTTCATGACTAATCCATCCCCTTAGGTCCCATCTACTAAGGAAAATAGTGCTAAAGTTAGAATGTAACACTGGACCCTAGGATGTCCCCTTTTCAATTCTCCTATCCAATCACATTTTGAGTCCAATTTATCATTTTCCCCTAATTCTTTTTATTCATTATGTCAGCCTAGTCTAATTTTATCTAACCCATGACTAATAGATCAATATATAAGCCCATTCAAAGATAATTTAGAAAGGGTTGGAAAATATCACTCAAGTAAGAAAGAATACAAGCAAGAGCACTCAAGAAATCTTCCCTATTCTTTACATAAAACTAGCCTATACACTTTCAAGCCAATTTAAATCCTTACACTAGTCCTTAATCATCTCAAACATACCCTATTTTAGTATTTCTTGAATTTCATTCACTATTTCACCAATCACTCTTAAAGTGAGAAGTACATATGGCTTGATCCCTCCTTAGAGTATTGGTATGTAGGTAGCATGCCCACACATAGGGTGTGAAGCATGTCCAATGCATCTTATATAGTCTAACCCATTTTACCCATTGCCAAAGTTTCTTTCAATTGCATAGAAGGTACAAATAAATGAATAATCAACTTTATAAGGAGATTTATTGATAGTGAAGACCCAAAAATTGGTACACAAGCTCACACTAAGCAGATAAAAAAAACCCAAAAAGCTTTGATCCTTAGGAAAATAATGCTGAGAAGGATTATAGAAATAGAGCCTAGGGTGTCTAGTCTTGGTACTCATATACAATTATAAAATGAAGTCTTAGATCTTGTTTGTGATAGTATCCCAATTTTACACACAAAGTTTTAGACCCTATCTCAATTGGAATAGTCTAGAATAAGCTATGTTTGATTTTCTCTCTCTCACTATTATTTTAGAAAAAGGTCTAACTTTAATTTAATTTCATAAATTAGTAGCTTTAATTAGGAATATTATTTACTAATTTCTCCTACTCAGACTTGTTTATTAAATAGGAATAAAAATTCATTACTCCCAAAAATAACAAATCAATATTATTAAATGTTTTTAATAATTTCTATTGTAACTTCCATGTTTTGTGGAAGTGGGATAGATTTCCTTGTTTTAGGGATTTAATTTTTATCTTTTCTTATTTCCATGTTGACTTCCATGTTTATTAGAAATGGGATTAACTTCCCTATTTTTAGGGAGTTAGTTGTTTATTGGAAGTAGGATTGACTTCCTTTTTTCAAGGAGTTAGTTGTTATCTCGTTGCATTGTAACTTGTGTGAGCATTTTATGGAGGATAGATGAGGATGATATGTTTCTTCTTAGGTGGGATTTTGGATAAGCATGAGTGGGTGGAGGATGGCATGTTTATTTATGGATAAGGCCATATTGGATAAACATGGCATGTTTCTCCTTCTTGGGTGGATTTCTTCCTCATTTGTTTATATACAAGTGTGGTGTGACTTTACAGAGTGATGTTTTATTTACAGGGTGTGGTATAGTATCTTGTGGTATGTTATTATATAGGTACAAGTGTGGCATAGTATGTTTGGATTATTGTTGATAGGATTTAGATTTGGATTAGCAATTCAAATATTTTTTTTGTGAATTTTGGAGGAGATATTCTATCTCTATGAGAGGTTATCTTTGGAGAGTTTGTACTCTTGTTTTGTTATAATTTTATTGAGGATTTTTTAGTGGAATTAGCCCACATTGGGTGAACTATGGTATGCTTGTGTTATGTGTTATTACTTGTTTTTTATTTTCTCCATTAAAGTAACATTTAGTGTGATTTAAGGAATTGATTTTGTGATGAAATTAGTGCATATAAAATATGATTTTACACATTTAAATTCTGATTTTATGTGTTTTAAATTATGATTTGAATTCATTTAATTCCTAACAACTAGTATCAGAGCTTTGGTGGTATTTTTATTGAAGTGGTAAATCATTGAAAGGGTTATTAGCTTAAGTGGGAGATATGGGTAAAGAGATCAGATTCAGAGTTGAGAAATTTAATGGATTTTTTTTTTTTTTTGTGGAAAATACAAATGGAATAATACTTATATTAGAAGGAACTTCAACTCCCCTTGGAGGGGAAAAGAGGAAAACCTATATCTATGAGTGATGCTAATTGGACATTGATTGATATGAAGGCATTGGGAACCATATGTTTATGCTTTGCATCTTCTTTTAAATTCACAATTTTAGATGAGAAATCTACAAAGGATCTCATGGATAAACTTGGAAAGTTGTATGAGAAACCCTCTGCTTCAAATAAAATATTTATTATGAAAATATTGTTTAATATGAAAATGTTTGAGAATGGTTATATTGATAATCATTTAAATGATTTTAATATGGTTATAAATATGTTCACTTCTATTGGAATTAAATTTGATGATGAATATTGATCTTTGCTGATTTTGTGTTCTTTACTAGATAGTTGGGATGGCTTGGTTATGGTTATGAGTAATTCAGTCCCTACCAAGGGAAGTTTAAATTTTTAGGATGTTGTAGGTTTGATTATTAGTGAGGAAATGTGAATAAAGATCATTGGTGAATCATATTTAAGGAATTATTTGTCTATTAAAACTAGGAGGCAAAAGGACAAGATTAAAGGAAACTATGGAAAGTCAAAGGGTAGATCAAAATCTAGATCTAAAACCAAGATGATATGCTAGAATTGTGGAAACACTCAAAGAAGGAATGTTGGTCACTTTGGGATAAGCATGCCAACAAGGAAGAAAAAAATGAGGTAAATGTGATATCAGGTAAATCATGTTAGGATGCCTTAATTCTTTCTTTGGATAATTTTTTTGAGTCTTGGGTATTAGATTCAAGAGCTTGTTTTCATACCACCCCATAGGCATTATTTTATGATTATGTTCAAGAAAATTTGGGACATGTTTATATTGGTGATGATGAACCATGTGAAATAGTAGGGAAAGCTTGTGTTCAAATTAAAATGTAGAATGGGAACATGTGGCTAATTAAGGATGTTAGACATGTGCCTATGTTGAGATAGAATTTGGTTTTAGAGGGGCAATTGGTTAGTGAGGGTTATTTAGTAATGTTTACTGTAGATTCTTGGAAAGTTACCAAAGGTTATCTTATGGTTGTAAGAGATAAGAAAGTTGGTACTTTATATTTGACTAGTAATGTTGATTCTTGTGATTTAGTTGTTGTAGATGGAAATGAAACTATGTGGCACTACAGGTTTAGTTATATGAGCCATAAGGGCATGGAGATCTTACAATAAAAGTTGCCTAGATTAAAATAAATTGATTTAGACTTATTTGGGGATTTTGTGTATGGGAAACAAAAATGAGTTAAGTTACTAAAATTTGGACCCATAAAAAAAGAGCATAAGTTAGAGTTGGTACATTCAGATGTATGGGGACCAACTCAAGTATCTTCTATTGGTGGTTCCAATTATTATGTCATTTTTATTGATGATGAAAATAGGAAATTTTGGGTTTGTTGCATTGAAATTAAATCTGATCTATTTAGCACTTTTTAGAAGTGGAAAGCCTTGATTAAGAATGAAATAGGTCTCAAGTTGAAATGTCACAGAACAAATAATGGATGTGAGTATTGTAGTAATGCTTTCTTTGATTATTGTTCTAACAATGGAATCCATAGGTAAAGGATAGTTATAAAAATTCCATAATAGAATGGGATATCTAAAAGGATGAATAGAATAATAATGAAATGTGCTAGAAGTATGAGGTCACATGTAGGTTTGCTTTTACAATTTTGGGCAAAAGTAGTTAGCACAATAGTTTATCTAATTAAAAGAGGACTTTTAATGTCTTTATATGGAGGAATTCTTAAACAAGCTTAGTCTGGTAATAATGTTTATTATTTTCTTAGAATATTTGTATGTGAGGCTTTTTCTCTTATTAAGAAAGAAGATAGGACCAAGTTAGAGATAAAATCATAAAAATGCACAATTGTTGGTTATGGTGAGGATGACTTTGGTTTCCATTTATGGAGCATTAGAGACAAGAAAATATTTCAGTCTAGAGATGTAATCTTTAATGAAAAAGTCATTTATAAGAATCCAGAATAGGAACATGAACATAAAGAGTACATAGTATTGGATGACATTACAGATGGAAAAATATTCAATAAATTAGTTCAGGAACCTTTTACACAAAGACCTCAAAATCGTATGGTAATAAGGTCTTCTAGGATAAGAAGAGACCCTAGACATTTTTCTCCTTCTTTGAATTATTTATTACTCACTGATAATGGAGAACCAATGTGTTATGAAGAAGCAATGTAGGTAGATGACATTAAGAAGTGGGAGTAAGCAATGGATGAAGAGCATAGATCTCTCATGAAGAACCAAATGTGGGATTTAGTAAGGTTACCTAAGGGTAAGAGTGTATTTCCAAACAAGTGGATTTATATAATAAAAGAGGAAGATAAAGGGAGAAAAATGTATAAGGTCAGAATGGTGGTCAAGGGGTTTGCACAAAAATTAGGTATTGATTTTGATGATATTTTTCTCCTATTGTAAAAATGACTTCTATTAGGACTATTCTTGGTTTAGTTGCAGTTGAGGATTTTCACTTAGAATATTTAGATGTAAAAACTTCTTTTCTTCATGGTGATTTAGGTGAAGAGTTGTATATGGAACAACCACAGGGATATGAGGTCAAAGGGAAGGAGAACTATGTGTGTAGACTAAAGAAGAGCTTGTATGGCCTAAAATGAGATCCATGCTAATGGTATAAGAAATTTGATTTTTTATGTTATAACAAGGTTATCAAAGGTGTAATTTTGACCATTGCATGCACATCAAACATTTTGAACATGATTCTTTTATTATATTATGCTTTTATGTGGATGACATGTTAGTTGTAGGAAAGAACATACACCATATTCATATAATTAAGAAATATCTTAGTGAATCCTTTTATATGAAGGATTTGGGTGAAGTGAAGCAAATCCTTGGTATGAGGTTTACTCATGATAGAAAGGAGAGGAAGATAATTTTATCACAATTAGATTAAGTAAAGAAAGTCATGGAAAGGTTTAACATGTTAGATGCTAAATATATTGGTACTCCTTTGGTAGGCCACTTTAGATTATCAAAGGAGTAGTGTCCCAAGATGGAGGTTGAAAATATTAAGATGTCTAAGGTACCTTACTCATTGGAAGTTGGAAGCTTGACGTATGCCATGGTTTGTACTAGGATGAATATTGCCCATGTAGTGGGAGTTATGAGTAGGTATAAGAGTGATCTTGGTTATGAGCATTAGAAAGTAGTGAAATGGATTATTAGGCATTTGAGAGGAACCATGGATGTTGTATTATATTATGGCAGATTAGATACCATTTTATGTGGTTATCTGGACTTGGATATGGTAATGGATAGTGTTAATAGGAGGAGTATGACAAGATATATATTTTATTTTAGATATATAATAGTTAGTTGGATTTCAAGGATATAAAAGGTTATGGATTTCTTAACCACAGAGATAGAGTATGTTTCTACCATATAGGCTACCAAGGAGATGATTTGGTTACAATAATTGTTTTGAGAGTTGGGGCATGAGTAGGAAGTTGGGAGACTACACCGTGATAGTAAGAGTGATATTCATTTGGAAAATAAATCCACTTTCCACTTGAGGACAAAACACATTCAATTACATTATCACTTTATCAAGATAGCTTTGGAGGAGAACTTGGTGAAGCTATAGAAGATTCATACTAGAGAAAATCCTATGGATATGATGACCAAGGTGTTCACATTGGATAAATTGAGATTATGTTTAAGTTTGGTTGGCCTTAGTGGTCATGGAGTAGTGATAGATTTTGTTAAAGAGAGATGGTCTCCAAGTGGGAGATTTTTGAGTGTGGAGCCCTTTGGGGATATCACATGACTATGGTGGTACATTCTGGGGGCTTAGAGAGCTCCAAAAATATGGGGAGCACATTTTTCATGTAATCCACATGTGAGTAGAATATTATTAAATGTTTTTAATAATTTTTATGGTGACATCCATGTTTTGTGGAAGTGAGATAGATTTCCTTGTTTTTATGGAATTAATTGTTATATTTTATTATTTCCATGTTTATTGGAAGTGGTATTGACTTCCTTATTTTTAGGGAGTTAGTTGTTTATTGGAAGTGGGATTGACTTCCTTGTTTTAAGGAGTTAGTTTATATCTAATTACATTATAACTTTTATTATCCTTTTGTGGAGGAGAGATGAGGATGGGCTGTTCCTTATTAGGTGGGATTTTAGAGAAGCATGATTGGGTAAAAGATGGAATGTTTCTTTGTGGATAAAACTATATTGGATAAGCATGGCATGTTTTTCCTTCTTGGGTGGATTTCTTCGTCATTTGTTTATATACAGGTCTGGTGTGACTTTACAGAGTGATGTTTTATTTATAGTGTGTGGTATAATAACTTGTGGTATGTTATTATATAGGTATAGATGTGACATAACATGTGTGGATTATTGTTGATAGGTTTCAAATTTGGATCAGTAATTCATAGAATTCTTTTGTGAATTCTGGAAGAGATATTCTATCTCTGTGAGAGGTTCTCTTTGGATATTTTGTACTCTTGTTTTGTTACAATTTTATTGAGGACTTTCCTGGTGGATGTAGCCCACATTGGGTGAACCATGGTATACATGTGTTATGTGTTATTTCTCATTTTTTATTTTCTCTATTAAAGTAACATTTAGTGTGATTTAAGGAATTTATTCTATGATGCAAGTAGTGCATAGAGAAATCTGATTTTAAACATTTAAATTCTAATTTTATGTGATTTAAATTCTATTTTAAATTCATTTAATTCCTAATAGTGGATATAATGTTGATGCAGGGTGAGTAGCCTGAAGTTCCATGTTGTAGTACAAAATCTTGGGAGAAGAGGGGGCCTAAAAACCTTACTTTTCATGTGCTTTTATTTTTGGATTAACACTTAAAATCCTCCCAAGAGTTAGTAAATTGATGGAATTCAATATTATTACACAAGATTATCATTTTTAGGATCTAGGACATTACACTTAGGTGTTTTATGTCATTTTATCCTTTTATTGAATGGTTTTGAGTTGAACTATCTATTTTTATTTGTTATGCCATGTCAAAATGAGTCTTAGCTTATACATCACTTCATTGTTTGAAGAGGTGTTATGCCATCCATTTGGAACCATAATTTTGCCTTAGTCTTTTGATAAAATTTTGTGTGTGTCACTTGATTGAAAAGGGTAATGTTATGCTACCCAATCCATTTCAAGTTTTGTGCCTTTAATCCTTAAAGAAAACCATTGATAACATCTTTAGAGTGTGATAATGTCATTGCACTACTTAAAATTTTTAATAAACTTGTTTGCCTTGTGCTCAATTTTTATTTTAAAACTAAGCCATGCATGCCTTTTTGGGTCTATGCCTAGTGCCATTATGCCATTAGTATTTGTCTAGCTTTATTGTTTATTCAAAGAAGCCTAGTTTTCATTATTTTTTGTGTTTTTAACTGGGAGAAATAGCCCATCTCTCCATATGACTTTTGTTTTATGACTTATGCAAATTGACCAAGTTCATGTTTAACTTTGAATGGATACTCAATGCCAAAGTATTTCAAATTTTTTAGATTAAATCTCACCTTGTTTTTAAAGTCTAGCTTTTGTGACTTATTTTGCCAAAAAACCTAGCATATGCCTATTTTGAGCCTAGATTTTGTGCCACATTTGGAAAAAATACCTAATAACTTTTTTTTTATTACATGAGACTTGTTTAGAACACTTTAGACATAGAGTTTGGCATTCTAGTTTTTATTCATCCACTTGACCTTTTAGTTAAGACATTTGAAGTTAGACATTTGATTTTAGACTATTTTAGACCAAGTTTTAGCATAGACCATTTTTGGAGATACAACTCCATTCTTTAGACCAAGTTTGAACCATTTGTCTTTTGGACATTATTTTCTTAGATTTTATAGAACTCTAGGCCTTTTTGTGAAATGTTTATCATTGACTTGGATATGTCTAATTACACTTATAGTGGACCCATGTAAAATTTAGGTTATGATAACATGGTTTCATATGATTACTTTGTTTAAGATTCCTACTATGATGATGATGTTAATGATATGTATCTATATCCTCCTTACAACACTTGATATGGGGAATGAAGTTGAGACCCTCAACTGTAGCATGCGGTGATAAATTATTTGGGATAGTTGATGTATGATATTTCCCCCTTACTAATAATTATGTTAGATACCCCACCTATAAAATTAACCCTCCTTAGGAATGTGTGAGAAACCAAGTTCCATAAATTCTAAGGATTACCATTCCAAGACCTCATTATTTAGCTTTTGTGAGTAACAAATCTTTATAACACCCTACCATTACCATAGCAGGACCTCATCCTTTGGCTTTCATGAGAAACTAAACTTTGTAATGTCCTACCATTACCATTACAATCCCTTATAAGTATGGTAGCTCATTATCCCCACCAGGTTGTGACATCATAACTAGATGAGTCACAATTACTATCCTAGGCCATAATCCAACCTTTGTTAAGCCTAACATTATCCAAACACAATAAATTATTAATTTATTTCCAAACATTAGCAAATTTAGAAAACCCTTAAAAATTACCCAACCCCAATCGAGCCAATCAATACCTCTCCAACTGAGCTAATCATTTAAAGACCAAGATATATTCAAAATTGGTATTTTACAACTAATTGTAAACTAAGGCCAATAAAACTAACCAATCTAATATGTTTTTGTTGAAACACCTATTTATAATAAGTACACTTGTGATGAATCACCTTTTAATCCTTTACCCATTGTTAAGGAATCTCACTCTGATAATCCAGTATTTGTTGATTCACTTCTTAATGATTATAACCACCATTGGGTAAATCATTATCTTGAATATTGTCCTATTTTTAAAGAGCCTCCCCTTGACAAGCCAATATCTATGGAGTTATCTCTTCACCTTTTTCCTCTCATTGAGGTGTCTTAATTTGTCAAACTAGTCTCTATAGAGCCTATTATGCCATCACATGATGTTACTTGTCCCATACCAAAAATTCAATAAGAAATTATTGTATTAATGTCCAAACCATATGAAGAATCAACATTAAAGTTAGGTTTTATTATTGAACTGACATTAAATTTAGCATTAGAAGTAGAATCAATTTCAGTTTTAACATTAAAATTTAGAGTATTTAGAGTTAGACTTAACATCAAAATCAAAATATGTTCGTGGCTATTATAATATTGGTTATGCTTGACTCACAGATCAATTTGAATATATTTTTGATCTTTCTCCAATTTTTGAGGATTATTACTTCAGATTTGAAATAATTTCTCCTAGTATATTCTATGAGGATTATACTACCTCTTACCATTCCATTACCATTCCACATGCCATTACTACCAACCAACCTATCCATTTTATTAACCTTTCACATCCCACAAGTGTCGATTGGGACTAATAGAATCACACTTTGTTAAAATGCATCCATGGAAACATATCATTTGTAGAATATTAAGGGGGCCAAGACCACATTCATTCAGAATAAGAATAATTTCCTAGTTAAACCTTTCTAAAGGAGCTAAGGGGAAACCAAATTCCAAACTCATAATCTTATAGTGAAACCTTTTTTGGGCTACTAGAACACAATCAAAGTTGAAAGTCAAAATTCTTTAGTAAAACCTTCTCAGAGGTGTTATGGGACAATCAAGATTACTTCATTGGTGAAAACCTCATCGAGGCATTAATAAATAATCACAATAGTCCTTCATTACTTGATGAAGACATTATCAAATATGACATCAATATAACTTCCAATATAAAATATAATTAGATGGAAGCTAATCTCAGGTCCAAACAACATAAATATATGGTGTTCCTATAAAGATCATATTCAAAAGTCTTCAGCCTTATCACATCCAAAGTTATGTCAAATCTATAATCAAAAACATTATGTTTGCCTAAAAATCTTGATCTTCATTTGTTTCCCAACCATTATACATTCCATTATCAACCACCATTAAATTTCCAAATCAAAACTATCATCCACTATTTATCTATTTTTACCATCTCTGGCTATAATTTCCTTTACAAAGGCTACAAATATACCTTATCTCAACATTTGAAGGAAACATAATCAATGACCAGTGAAGATCACAATAACATTCTTGGCATCCAAATATATAGTAGGTTCTTGATAGCGCATCTATTTTTAAGAGGTGTGGGTTAGCACTATACATGATTGATTATTTTGGTTGTGTCATATGTAGATTAAGATGTGCATCTCCACATCAAAAGGAACAATATAATCATTCACCTTGTCTAAAAACATTTACCTTGTTATTTCCATTTGCCATTTACCTTTCCTCTTTCATTTTCCATTCCTCTTACCACTATTTCATACCTTTCCATTTACCTTACCTTCTCTCTTGGGGGTAACCCTCCTACCATTATAGGTAATTTCCATCCTATAATTTTTACTTATGCCATACCATATGCCATTTTACCATGCCATCCCTATTAGACCAAAGCCAATTTATAAACATCCTACCCAACCCATTTTGATCTTGGTTCCTTTGGTGTTTCCCGCATCTTCTATGAGGGGATTCTGATCCAGTTTTAACTATTTTAGAATTATGTGCTTAAATGATAGTTTATGAAAGTAGTGTGATAGTGTATTTGGCAAGTTATATTTCATTTATGATTGACTGGTGCTAAGTATTATAACCACCTATGGGAAAATATATGTTCCACTTTATGTTACTAATTATAACCACCTATGGGTAAATTAGTAACATAAACCTATGCCATTATTTCTTAATTATAATCACTTATGGGAAAATTAGGAACAACACCTTTTACAATGGATTACCACATCACCTTTGTAATACTATTCTCATTTACTTATCCATTTGCCTTAATTTTAGATCTTGTTGTGACCTAGTTGATTCTCACCACCTTTAATGTTGGTATAACTACTTTGGATTGAGGTCCTAATAGGACTATGTAGACCATGATCAATTCATGTTGAGGTCAACTCAATATCCATTTCCATACACTCACCATTTTTTGAGTAACCTAAACCAATGTTTTTGCCATTTTATGAGTGTATCTTATCAATATCATGAATTAAAATACCTTAAAATTCTAAAAACATTTAAAAATTTCAAAATCCAAAAACATTTGTCTTATTTAAGCCTAGTCAGTTATCCTTAATCCACCCTACTAGGGAATTTCCATTATTATGATGCTTTCTATTGCTTTTAATTTTAGTTTTCTATGTGTTTGTTTGATTAGTTGTTTATTTGTTTGTTTGCTTATTTATTTGATTTCATTATTGTTCCTTAAATTAGTATGTATGTGCTCATTAGGTGATTCCTTACACACTATTCTTGAGCCTATCCATATTCATATGTTAACATGTTCAACATGGTTTTTTTATCATTGGTGCTTTATTTTCAAATTTTTATTAGATCGAGAGTGAATCCTTATGCATATTTTATCTATGTTATAATAATGTTTTATATCATGCTTCATACCATCATGTGCTATAAAAAAAATTATCTTGGGAAGTCTTACAAGAAATCAAGCCACATAAGTTTCGCTTTGGTATTATTAGCAAATCATCCCACCCATCTTGATCAAATCAACCCATTAACCATTCTAGTTTTATCAATGCTAATAAGGATGAGAATATCTAAATTAGTAGGTATAACTAAATCATTCACATTGATCAACCTTTATTATTCTAATCATCTCTTTCATTTCTTTTTGTATTCTCCTCTGCCTCATTATTTGTGGCTTCTTCAGTCATTAAACCATCACATCTATGTTTGCACTTGTTCATCTTTAATATATGTAATAAGTTATATCCTTGAGTTATACTTACCAATATAACCTACCAGGGAAAAATTAAATCATTATTCAATCTTGGTGATCTTAATGATCATACTACCTATGGGTGAATCATTATTTTAACCAATCATCTATAGCTAGGGCATATACCATTACCATTAATTATAACTACCTTTGGGAAAATCAGTGTCACAACTTTTGTTACTAATTATAAAAACCTTTGGAAAAATAAATACTTTTTAAATCAATGCAAGCAAGCATTATCTCTTTTAGGTTGATCTCACTCGTGGGTTAATTTAGTTCTTTTTCTTACTTTTTTTTAGGAACTGTCCATCAAATGTATGTGTCAGACACTCCCTCAAGGGGGCATAATTATAATCTTCCTAAATTTTTTTTGGATATTTTTCTTCAATATTAATTTTATTTTTTACCTATTTAATTATTTGAGAAGATGTTACTATGCCTAAAACTTATAATGCCTTCCCAAATAGGGGCAATCTATAGACACCTAAAACTAGCCATAACTAGATTTGAATCAAATTTTAGATTGATTCTTACCAACCATTACAAATTAATCCTAAGAATCATTAAACATCCAATATTTTATTTTACATCATTCATAAATTCTCATAATCACATTGAGACATCTCTAATTTGGGTATCTTATCGTATGCAATAATAACCTCTCATAGATTCATCCCTAAGCACCTTGCGGCATTACAATAGTCAATTTAGCCTATGGACCTATTAAGTGGGGTATATGAATAATTATTAAATCTTAAAATATATAAATGGATAATTATAATTAATTAATAAGATAAACCAAATTAAATGCCTAGTTGAATTATCCATGCATAATTAATGAATAACTAAAAAAAGAAAATTCAAAAATTTAAAATATCCTATCCTTTCATCATTTCCTTTATAAGTTTTCAATCTCTTTGAAAATATCCTAAAATATCTATTTTGGAGATCCATTCCTATTAATTTCAAATCATAATTACTTGACAACTATTAACTCTACTAGGGTTATATTTGACTCATCTAGGTTATGTTTGAACCCATTCGAAGCCTTAACTCAACCCTAGCTCACCTTGGGTAAAATTTAAATACTTTGGATATAAATAAAATTCCATGCCTCTTCATTTTTAATCTCTCATAAGCCAAATTTATAATACAAATTTGGAGAGAGATATAATCTATTTTGTTACAACGTTATTATGCTCAAATATCTTCAACAAACTCTCTAATGTAGAGTTGTAATGCCCAAATTATCATGCAAGTCATGTTATAATTCTAAAATATTAATCCAAGACACAACACAATCCATGGTTCCAATGAGAGAAGGAGATAATAGTATTCATTTATCAAAGACTACTTGATGTACAAGCTGAGCAAACCACTCAACAAAGCATTTGGAGCTCTTGGAAAAGGTAAAGGATTTATATATTTTATGTTTTAATTGTGATTTTCATTTGTATTTTGTTACTAATCTCTCCCTAATTTATATTCTTGAAGTGTAAGTGTTAGTGTGTTTTATTTTAGTTTTATTACTTAAACTAACACTATAATAACCTCCATTCTTAGTTTCCTATGATCACAATAATGATGTATCATAACAATCCATTTTAGAAGATAACAAATAAATATGAATAAATTATATAGGAGTTAAAATTAATGTATCATAATTATGTAAAGGGATAGAGGATTTAACCTCCTTGAGTGACAAGCAAAAGTGTGGAAGAAAAGGGAAAAATAGGTGTAACTAGACATAGTGTGTCTACTTTATAGGATTTTAGATATATTGATCTTGGTCATAAATAGTGAACATGATCATGAAGGGACTAACTACAAATTATTCCAACATTTATGTAGCCACAATATCCCATACCTAGGTTACATTTATATTAATGTATTTGGGTTAACCAATCATAGGTGCATTACAATATCTAATGGTCAAAGGCTTCTTATGGCTAAAAAATGAAACCCTAAGTATTTATGATATACCATGAGATACATGGAAAATTAAATATATAAATAGTTATATCTAATGGATTAATTATTGGTGAAGTATCCTTCACACCACATCTAAAGTATAAAATATGACTTATTTTCCCAAAATGATAGCTGTTATGAGTTTTGAAATTGTCAAAACATACTTTTTAGGAAATCAAAGAAAAATAAATTATAATTTGATAACAAAATTAGAAAATAAATGGCTAAAAAATAATAGTTTAGGTTCACCAATATGATTCAACTTATTTTTTATAACATAAATAAAATTTATTATAATTATATAGTGTAACACTAGAGTACACCATAATGCTAAAGATGTAAAATAATTAGTTATTCTGATTTAACAATTTTCTATATATAGAAATTTCCATTTTTGGAAAACACTAAGGAGAAATATACCTAGCTCAAATATATAATTTTGTTGACTATTCCATATGTTTGCTAGTGAAAAGTAGTAAATGTGGTGACTATGCATGTTTAATATTAGGTACAAAATTAGAGACTAATTCTAGACAAGACTATTATAAGTTGATGGTAGTGTAGGCCACTCCTGTCCATTAATTGTAGACTTATCCTAGTTGACTATGATAGCTAACTGATAATAATAGATATAGAAAAAAATTGCTGATGACATATCAGAGACATGATCATAATATAACTTTGGACATGACCACTATAAATAGACATTAGTGCAGGCCACTCCAATATATTGACCACAAACATGTCTCAATTGAATGTGATGAAGAACTAATACTATACCTTTTTCACCTATGTTTTCTAAAAAAAAAAAAATGAGATATCAAAACTTAGGATATACAACACAAAATTATATATGTTGATTATCTTGTATTTAAAACCATAATGACACCTTTATAGCTTAAAAACCTATAAAATAAGAGAGGGGAGTGTGATGGGATAATTTTAACTTAATCAACCCTTGATGATTTACCATACCTACTCATCCAAAACTACAAGGAGGGAATAAAATTACATGCAATTCTCCCACTTAGAGTGAATGTACAATTGCGATCCTTGACTATATGTAGGAAACTAGAAAAATTGATTTTGTTACTTGATAATGATAGCTCTTGACTTACTTTGAGGTGATTTTGACTTGGCTTATGGTTACTCCTTGTGAATGATCTTAAATTTGAGAAGAATAGGACAAATTTTCTTAGTTTTAAAAAGTGTGCACGTTTGAACCAAGTGGTATTAATATATTACTCTTTTTATGTATTTATAGGAAAATATTTTGATAATTTATTTTAGATGACCTTATGAAATGTTCATGAGGACCCAAAAGAATGATTTTAATTTTATAAAATTGCCTTTTTTTGCCATGGAACATGGCTTACCTAGGTGGAAAAGAGTGAAACAACACTAATATCCACTTAGGTCAAACCTCTCCCTAAATATGAAGGATATTTATCCATAATAGGGGAAAATATGAGATTGATGTTAAGCATTTTGAGAATTTTACATTCAAAGTTCTATATAATAAAAATGGAAAACAAGGGTAGAATCCACATATTGATAAAAGGTTCAAGGGAATGGTAAATAAGAGTAATGTATTTATGTACAAGCCATGTGGTTTGAGATGTGTCAAGAATTAGTATTGTCAAACACCTATGACCAAAAAATGTGTGTCTACACCCCTTTGTTTCATTTTCATCTTATAATGTGGCTATCAATTATTAATATCTTAACCTAAAATATTGATGGTCATCTAAAAAATCATGATTCATCCCATTTATCTTACCTTCAACCTATGAAGTTGTGATAAATTGCCACACTTTTATCTTTAGGATCAATGATCATAATTGGATCATGACACAATA